>WAAF01014223.1:7872-18038 GCA_013400475.1 Tricholaema leucomelas
GAGGAGGAGGTTGTTGAGCAGGAGAGTGGTGAGAGGCTGGAATGGGTTGCCCAGGGAGGTGGTTGAGGCCCCATGGCTGGAGGTGTTTCAGGCCAGGCTGGCTGAGGCTGTGTGCAGCCTGCTCTAGGGTAGGGTGTCCCTGGGCATGGCAGGGGGGTTGGGACTGGCTGCTCCTTGTGGTCCCTTCCAACCCTGCCTGATTCTATAATTCTATAGCTCCCTGTCCCTCTTAAACTGGGGAGCCTAAATCTAAGCACAGTTAATGCCTCCCTTCAGAACTGGAGGTCTCACTACTGCTCATGGGAAGCTTTCCCAACCCAAACAATTCTCTAATTCTCAGCTCCTCTAATTTTCCTCCCACATAAGCCTCACAAACCCAAAGCAAAAGTCAGTGTAGGAGCAAGGTTTGCTCCTCAACCTCCTGTTGCTTGCCTGCTCCGAGGAAGTCTCTTGATTCCTGCTAATGCAGTCCAAGCTTCCCCTGGTCTCTTGCAGTCTTTCCTTGCACTGCAGCTACCATTCAGCTCTGCAGCTTGGAGTCAGACTTGTGTGAATGCCTTTGATTTTCATGGGTTTTTTTGGTTGCTATTTTGGGGGATTTCTTTGGTTGCTTGGTTGGGGGTTGGGGTTTTAATACCTATATCAATATCAGTGCATCCTGTTTGGACTCAATTTCCCCTGCACAGCTCAATTTGAGACATTTCATCTGTCTGCCTGATTAGCTCCTTTTGATTTGTGAGTTTTGTCTGTTTGGGGTTATTTTTTTCCCCTCTTCCTCAAGCCAGAGACTCTTACAACCTTCTGTTAGTGCTCTGCAATGTCCTGCAGGCTCTTTTCTTCCCCTTTTAATGGACCTCCACAGTACAAAATCAGGATGTTAAGTCAATCTTTGTTTTAAAAGGTGGCCAAGACTGTGCTTTTAGGTAGCATTAAGGTCTTCCCTGCAGTCCCCTCTATCATTCAGCTCAGCATTTTCACTCATTAACCTCCAGGAGATAACTCTTTCTAGTCTTGTCTGCCAGAGGAACTTTTAATCTCTCTGCTTTCTGATGTTGATCCATTTGCACAGCAGCCTGATAGCTCAGGGTTGTTTTCAGGCATTTGAGTAGATAAACATGATTTAGGAACCATCATTTCCTACAGTTTGTTCCAAACCACCTCACTGTTTGCACAGGTTTCAGCCTAATACAATAATGCTGTTGCCAGCTCTAATGCCAGTGGTGCTTCTGCAGGGTTAAGGAGGGGAACAGTTGTGGTCTGCTTTGGATGGGCACAGTTTAGGCTCTTAAATAATCTTGGGGTAGGTTTGGCTACAACAACCCCAAGCAGTGCTACAGGCTGGGGACAGAGTGGCTGAGAGCAGCCAGGCAGAGAGGGAGCTGGGGGTGCTGGGAGAGAGGAGCTGAAGAGGAGGCAGCAGTGCCCAGGTGGGCAGCAGAGCCAATGGCATCCTGGGCTGGCTCAGGAGCAGTGTGGGCAGCAGGACAAGGGAGGTTCTTCTGCCCTGTGCTCAGCACTGCTCAGGCCACCCCTGGAGTGCTGTGTCCAGTTCTGGGCTCCTGCATTGCAGAGAGATGTTGAGGTGCTGGAAGGTGTTGAGAGAAGGGCAGCAAGGCTGGGGAGGGGCCTGGAGCACAGCCCTGTGAGGAGAGGCTGAGGGAGCTGGGGGTGTGCAGCCTGCAGCAGAGGAGGCTCAGGGCAGAGCTCATTGCTGTCTGCAGCTCCCTGCAGGGAGGCTGTAGCCAGCTGGGGTTGGGCTCTGCTGCCAGGGAAGCAGTAACAGAAGAAGGGGACACAGCCTCAAGCTGTGTCAGGGCAGGCCTAGGCTGGATGTCAGGAGGAAGTTGTTAGAGAGAGTGATTGGCATTGGAATGGGCTGCCCAGGGAGGTGGTGGAGTGCCCATGGCTGGAGGTGTTGAAGCCAAGCCTGGCTGGGGCACTTAGTGCCATGGTCTGGTTGGTTGGGCAGGGCTGGGTGCTAGGTTGGGCTGGCTGAGCTTGGAGCTCTCTTCCAGCCTGCTGGATTCTCTGATTCTCTCTCAGAAGTTCTGTGATTCTGTGATAAAGAGCTTTGCTTTTCTTTTTTGCTGCTGGAATTCCTATTTCTGGCTAAGCAATGCAAGCAAACTGTGGTGCCAGCAATTGTTGCCAACTAAGCAACTCCAAAAGCCACTCAGAGGCTTTTCCTCTGCTCTGAAAGAGAACATTTGGTTAGTCAAGGCCATCCAAGCTTAGCTCCTCTCATTAAGAAAGAAAAAAACCCCAACAAATAAAGGCTTTGTTCAGCTCTTATGAACTATTTCATAGTTCATAAGAAACATATTGGATAGTTCAGGAGAGATATTCAAGGTCAGGATTGATGTGGCCCTGAGCAACCTGCTGTAGTTGGAGATATCCCTGCTGACAGCAGCAAGTGGGGGGGTTGTCCAAGATGACCTTCCAGGATCCTTTCCAACTTGATGCTATCTCAGAAGCAGCATTTTTGTGGCAGTATTGCTGTTAAAAAGGTTTTCTGCTAAAACCAAACTGGATACTGCCTCATTTTCCCTGTACTTCTTAATGTAGGTTTTCCTTCTTTGCATGCAGTTAACAACTCTGTCCTCATGTATGAGCCTTTCAGTGTCAGCTGTTTAAATGCCTAAAAGGATGTCAGCTCCTCTTATGAGGTCAGCTTTCAAGTGGTTCCTATGCAAACAGTCTCATCCATACCGTGGGCACTGCTGTGGGAGCAGCACTTTCATCTAGCAGAGCTGTAGGACATCAGCTCACCCCTGGGTAACAGTCCAGGGGGTTGGAATGGGTGAGCAGTTCAGGTGAGCAGCTCAAAAGCCCCACCTGGGCATCTCAGCTGCAAAATCTATCCTCTGTGGCTAAGATGACACCTAGTGCTGTGGTCCAGTGGATTGGCCAGGGCTGGGTGCTAGGTTGGACTGGATGAGCTTGGAGGGCTCTTCCAACCTGCTTCATTCTATGATTCTATAGTGGTTCTGTGGTTCTGTGAATTCTGTGATTCTTCGGTTCCATGGTTCTGTGATTCTTTGGTTCCATGATTCTGTGATTCTGTGGTTCTATGGTTCTGTGATTCTCTGATTCTGTGATTTTTTGGTTCTATGATGCTGTGATTCTTTGGTTCTCTGATTCTTTGATTCTGTGATTCTGTGAGTCTTTGATTCTTTGATTCTATGGTTCTATGGCTCTGTGATTCCTTGGTTCTCTGATTCCCTGATTCTGTGATTCTTTGGTTCTGTGATTTTATGGTTCTATGGTTCTGTGGTTCTGTGATCCTGTGGTTCTCTGATTCTTTGGTTCTATGATTCTGTGATTCTTTGGTTCTATGATGCTGTGATTCTGTGGCTCTCTGATTCTTTGGTTCTGTTGTTCTTTGGTTCTATGATTCTGTGATTCTGTGGTTCTATGGTTCTGTGGTTCTGTGATTCTTTGGTTCTATGATGCTGTGATTCTTTGATTCTATGGTTCTGTGATTCTGTGGTTCTCTGATTTTCTGATTCTGTGATTCTTTGGTTCTCTTATTCTCAGATTCTTTGGTTCTGTGGTTCTGTGATTCTATGGTTCTGTGATTCTGTAGTTCTGTGGTTCTGTGATTCTTTGATTCTATGATTTTATGGTTCTATGGTTCTGTAGTTCTGTGATCCTGTGATTCTTTGGTTCTATGGTTCTGTGATTCATCGGTTCTATGATTCTCTGATTCTGTGGTTCTCTGATTTTTTGGTTCTGTGGTTCTGAGGTTCTGTGATTCTTTGGTTCTATGATTCTGTGATTCTATGGTTCTATGGTTCTGTGATTCTTTGGGTCTATGATTCTGTGATTCTTTGGTTCTGAGGTGCTGTGACTCTTTGGTTCTATGATTCTGTGATTCTATGGTTCTATGGTTCTGTGATTCTTTGGGTCTATGATTCTGTGATTCTTTGGTTCTGAGGTGCTGTGACTCTTTGGTTCTATGATTCTGTGATTCTATGGTTCTATGGTTCTGTGATTCTGTGTTTTTTCTGATTCTGTGATTCTCTGCTTCTGTGATTCTATGGATCTATGGTTCTGTTCTTCCAATCCCTGACCGCTCTTGCAGCAGATAAATTTGTCCTCACCTCCAACCTAACCCTTCTCTGGAACAATTTCAGGCCATTTCCTCTCCTTCTATCACCAGGGACTGGAGAGCAGAGCCCAACCCCCACCTCATCCTCCTTTCAGGGAGCTTGCAAAGAGCAATGAGGTCTCCTCTTTTTGAGGCTAAACACTTCCAGCTCCCTCAGCTGCTTCTCCCCAGCCCTGTTCTCCAGAGACCCTTCCCCAGCTTGGTTACCCTTCACACACTGCTCCACTGCAGGGTCCAGGAGTGTCATTACACAACTCCCCTGGCACAACTTCAGGCCATTTCCTCTACTTCTATCACCTGACATTAGGGAGAAGAGCCCAACCACCACCTCCACCTCACTCCAATCTCCTTTCCTGCCTCCAAGGTATTGAAATCCTTTCCAAAAACGACCAAGCAGCTGAATCCTAATGAGATGGCTGTGGGAAAGGCACTGATAGCATGAGCCAGGGCATCTTCCTGTGCCATCCAGGAAAACAAGCAGCTTTCAGCCCAGTCAGTCTGCAAGGGAGCAGCAAACAGTTCCTCCTATCAGTCCTCCTCAAGCCATTCATTTCCTGGAGGGACAGGAAAAAGCACTAGAACCTGCCAAAATTTTTGGAGCATCCTGGAGAGAAAATTACCTCTCCAGGGTACAAATGCAAACCCTCAGCCTCTTTTCAACCAAATGAAGAGTGCAGACTGGCAGAGCAATGCACAGTTGCCTGTGGTGATCCATTTGGAATTCTCACCCCCACGTCTCCATGACACCTTAGCTGCATTAGTAGTGGTTTCCATTCAAAAGTCATTCACCTGTTTTCCTTTTTTTGGTTGGGTTTGGTTTTCATTTTGATCCAAAGGGCATTAAAATACTTCTCCTAGCCAGCAGTCCTGGCTTTGCCTTCCCACGCGTCCCCACCGCCAGGTTCCCATCCAGCAGTTCCTCCACTCTCTTCTGCTTTCTCTTCCACTAATTCCTCCCCTGTGTTCTGATTGAGGCTTTGTGGCTCCAAATCCATTCTGCAAACTGCTTTGGAAACCTTTTTCCTTCTCCTTTCCCTTCTCCTTCTCCTTCCCCTTTCCCTTCTTGTTTTCCTTCTCCTTCTCATTTTCCTTCTCCTTTTCCTTCTCCTTCCCCTTCCCCTTCTCATTTTCCTTCTTCACTTTCTCCTTCCCCTTCTCATTTTCCTTCTCCTTCACTTTCTCCTTCCCCTTCTCATTTTCCTTCTCCTTCACTTTCTCTTTCCCCTTCTCATTTTCCTTCTCCTTCACTTTCTCCTTCCCCTTCTCATTTTTCTTCTCCTTCACTTTCTCTTTCCCCTTCCCCTTCTCATTTTCCTTCTCCTTCTCATTTTCCATCTCCTTTTCCTTCTCCTTCTTTCCCCTTCCCATTCTTGTGTTCCTTCTCCTTCTCATTTTCCTTCTTCTTATTTTCCTTCTCCTCATTTTCCTTCTCCTTTCCTTTCTCCTTCTCCTTCTCTTTCTCCTTCCCCTTCTCCTTCCCCTTCCCCTTCCTCTTCTCCTTCTCCTTCTCCTTCTCCTTTTCTTTCCCCTTCCCCTTCTTGTTTTCCTTCTCCTACTCATTTTCCTTCTTCTCATTTTCCTTCTCCTTTCCCTTCTCCTTCTTTTTCTCCTTCTCCTTCTCCTTCTCCTTCCCCTTCCTCTTCTCCTTCTTTTTCTCCTTCTCCTTCTCCTTCTCCTTCTCCTTCTCCTTCTCCTTCTCCTTCTCCTTCTCCTTCTCCTTCTCCTTCTCCTTCTCTTTTCCCTTCCTCTTCCTCTTCTTGTTTTCCTTCTCCTTCTCCTTTTCCTGCTCCTTCTCCTCCTTCTCCTTCCCCTTTTTCCTGTTTTTTATCCCCCCAAACCTTCTGACTTTACATTCTTTTTCCCCTGCTCATTGCTGTGGTAGGCCTGGATAGGCCAAAATAGGCTTATCCATGCTCTGGCTTGCCCAGAGATGTTTTACTGCTCTTCCCCCCATCTGCTGTGGGGAGAAGCAACCGTGGGTAAGAGGACAAAGAACCTGGAGCCACTGAGTCTAAAGATTCTGGCTTGCAATAGAATCATAGAATCAAGCAGGTTGGAAGAGACCTCCAAGCTCAGCCAGCCCAACCTAGCACCCAGCCCTGGCCAATCAACCAGACCATGGCACTAAGTGCCCCAGCCAGGCTTGGCTTCAACACCTCCAGCCATGGGCACTCCACCACCTCCCTGGGCAGCCCATTCCAATGCCAATCACTCTCTCTGTGATGAACTTCACACTCACCTGAGTGCCAGGAGGCTGGAGCCAGGCTCTGCTGGGTGATGCCATCCCTGCTGGAGTTGCCATCCCTGAAGGTGTTCAAGCCAAGCCTGGCTGGGGCACTTAGTGCCATGGTCTGGTTGATTGGCCAGGGCTGGGTGCTAGGTTGGACTGGATGAGCTTGGAGCTCTCTTCCTACCTGGCTGATTCTATGATTCTATGATTTTCTCTTGCTGCCAGGCAACCAGAAATAGAAGAAGGGGACACAGCCTCAACCTGTGCCAGGGGAGGTCTAGACTGGATGTCAGGAGGAAGTTGTTGTCAGAGAGAGTGATTGGCACTGGAATGGGCTGCCCAGGGAGGTGGTGGAGTGCCCATGGCTGGAGGTGTTGAAGCCAAGCCTGGCTGGGGCACTTAGTGCCATGGTCTGGTTGATTGGCCAGGGCTGGGTGCTAGGTTGGGCTGGCTGAGCTTGGAGCTCTCTTCCAACCTGCTTGATTCTATGGTTCTATGATTCTAAGGAGTTTTTCACTGACCAAGCCATGCTGAAGAGAAAGAAGGGGGAAAGTACCAGAAAACTGGCTCCACAAGCGGGACGGGATCAGACCAGGAATCATCAGCTCCAGGAGCAGGGATCAAAAAACACCCTAGGGGATTCTAATCTGAGATCAAAGGAGTCTTTCAAATTGCTGAGGAAACTGAGAGAAGGGAAAACATGTAGGTGTTTTATCTCCACTTGTATCCTTAGCCTAATGGCAGAGGTGCAGAGATTTGATAGCCTTACAGAGCCTGTTTGCTGCAGTTAGGATCTGCCCTGAAGAAGTCAACCTCTTGGCTTTGCTTTGCTTTCTCTGGCTCCTCTTGATTTGAGTTTGGGTTGGTGTTTTTTTTCCTGTGGGTAGTCCAACTTAGCCTAATGATGGCAGTGCTGTGAGTTTGTGTGGTCTGTGCTCTGGGAAAGGTAATGGTGAAGGCAGACAAAGAGTCATCAGGCTTGGCTTTGGGAAGGGAACTTTAAACTGCAGCGTGGCAGGACCTGGGAAGAGCAGCTTGATGAAGGTGCTCTTTGAGAGAGCAGTCTCAAAGACCATTTTTGTGGTAGTCACAGGTTCCTGGCACTCACCCTGCACATATTGATTAGCCTGGAAAAGAGGAGGCTCAGGGCAGAGCTCATTGCTGTCTGCAGCTCCCTGCAGGGAGGCTGTAGCCAGCTGGGGTTGGGCTCTGCTGCCAGGCAAGCAGCAACAGAAGAAGGGGACACAGGCTTGAGCTGTGCCAGGGGAGGTCTAGGCTGGATGTGAGGAGGAAGTTGTTGGCAGAGAGAGTGATTGGCATTGGAATGGGCTGCCCAGGGAGGTGGTGGAGTGCCCATGGCTGGAGGTGTTGAAGCCAAGCCTGGCTGGGGCACTTAGTGCCATGGTCTGGTTGCTTGGCCAGGGCTGGGTGCTAGGTTGTGCTGGCTGAGCTTGGAGATCTCTTCCAACCTGCTTGATTCTATGGTTCTATGAAAGGGAGGGGGGAAATGAGAGAGAGATGAAATTGAAAGGAGAAAGAAATCAGAGAGGTCAGATTGAAAGGAAAAAAAAAAAAACAACAGAGATGAGATGGAAAGGAAAAAAATCAGAGGTGAGATGGAAAGGAAAAAAAAATCAGAGGTCAGATTGAAAGGGAAAAAATCAGAGGGGAGATTGAAAGGGAAAAAATCAGAGATGAGATTGAAAGGGAAAAAATCAGAGATGAGATTGAAAGGGAAAAAATCAGAGATGAGATTGAAAGGGAAAAAATCAGAGATGAGATTGAAAGGGAAAAAATCAGAGATGAGATTGAAAGGGAAAAAATCAGAGATGAGATTGAAAGGGAAAAAATCAGAGATGAGATTGAAAGGGAAAAAATCAGAGATGAGATTGAAAGGGAAAAAATCAGAGATGAGATTGAAAGGGAAAAAATCAGAGATGAGATTGAAAGGGAAAAAATCAGAGATGAGATTGAAAGGGAAAAAATCAGAGATGAGATTGAAAGGGAAAAAATCAGAGATGAGATTGAAAGGGAAAAAATCAGAGATGAGATTGAAAGGGAAAAAATCAGAGATGAGATTGAAAGGGAAAAAATCAGAGATGAGATTGAAAGGGAAAAAATCAGAGATGAGATTGAAAGGGAAAAAATCAGAGATGAGATTGAAAGGGAAAAAATCAGAGATGAGATTGAAAGGGAAAAAATCAGAGATGAGATTGAAAGGGAAAAAATCAGAGATGAGATTGAAAGGGAAAAAATCAGAGATGAGATTGAAAGGGAAAAAATCAGAGATGAGATTGAAAGGGAAAAAATCAGAGATGAGATTGAAAGGGAAAAAATCAGAGATGAGATTGAAAGGGAAAAAATCAGAGATGAGATTGAAAGGGAAAAAATCAGAGATGAGATTGAAAGGGAAAAAATCAGAGATGAGATTGAAAGGGAAAAAATCAGAGATGAGATTGAAAGGGAAAAAATCAGAGATGAGATTGAAAGGGAAAAAATCAGAGATGAGATTGAAAGGGAAAAAATCAGAGATGAGATTGAAAGGGAAAAAATCAGAGATGAGATTGAAAGGGAAAAAATCAGAGATGAGATTGAAAGGGAAAAAATCAGAGATGAGATTGAAAGGGAAAAAATCAGAGATGAGATTGAAAGGGAAAAAATCAGAGATGAGATTGAAAGGAAAAAAAATCTGAGGTGAGATTGAAAGGGAAATAATCAGAGATGAGGTTGAAAGAGAAAAAAAATCAGAGGTGAGATTGAAAGGGAAAAAAATCAGAGAAGAGACTGAAAGGGAAAAAATCAGAGATGAGATTGAAAGGGAAAAAAAAATCAGAGAGATGAAACTGCCAAATATCAGAGCTGGTTTGTAACCATCCTGCCTGTTTGCAGGACAGATTTACTGGCTCCCAGGAATTCCAGCCCTCCTTTCAGCAGCTGGTGGATATGAAAGAGTAAGAAACTTGTCAGAACAGGTGACATGAGGATGGAATTCCCTAGGTCTTGTTTTAACCTGTGGAATCACCTTTCTGCTTGCTGGCAATCCCCCTGGTGATTTAGAGAGGGTTTATAATCTCTGCAAGAGTTTGAGCCCTTCTCCAGCAGCCCTCATCTCCTGAGGAGCATCTGAATCATCTCAGTGACTTCCTTAGCCAGCAGGGCCAGCTGCAAGAAATGCCTCACCAAGGTTTTGTTCAGTTTGGGAACATGGAACTAGAGGGGTAGGAAATAAGTTCCATTTTCCACTGAAAGAGCAGGATGAATTTTGGGAGAAAGATTACTTTTTTTTTCCAGTATTGATCTCATGGAGAAGACTCTTTGGGGCTGCTGGTGGCTGAGAAGCTGTGCATGAGCCAGCAATGGGCACTGGCAGCCCAGAAGGCCAAGGACTGCATCCAAAGAAGCATGGTCAGAGATGGAGAGAGGAGATCCTGCCCCTCTGCTCACACAGAACCACAGAATGGCAGGGGCTGGAAGGGAGCTCCAAAGCTCAGCCAGTCCAAGCCCCCTGCCAGAGCAGGAGCACCCAGAGCAGATCACACAGCAACACAGCCAGGGGGGGTTGGAATGTCTGCAGAGAGGGAGACTCTGGTGGGAACTCACCTGCAGGGTTATGTCCAGCTCTAGGACCCCCAACACAAGCAGGACATGGATCTGATGGAACAGGTGTAGAGGAGGACCACAATAATGATCAGAAGGTTGGAGCATCCCTCTGCTATGGGGGCAGAAGGTTGGAGCAGCTCTGCTATGGGGGCAGAAAGTTGGAGCCCCTCTGCTATGGGGGCAGAAGGTTGGAGCAGCTCTGCTATGGGGGCAGAAAGTTGGAGC
>WAAF01014224.1:0-24424 GCA_013400475.1 Tricholaema leucomelas
TTCTATTCTATTCTATTCTATGCTATTCTACATTGAGGCAGAACTTCCTGAGTTCCAGTTTGTATCCATTGCCCTTTATCCTATCACTGAGCACCACTAAATCTTGGCACTCATCATCTTGACACCCATTACCTTGACACTCACCCTTAAGGTATTTTGTAGACACTGAACAGATGCCTTCTAAGCCTTCTCCAAGCTAAGCAGCCTCAGGTCTTGCAGCCTTTTCTCATACGAGAGACATTTTATTCCCTTAGATGCAGGTTAACGTGGTAGGGGTGATGCTAGCAAAAGATGAAGAGAAGAAAGTCACCAGCTCAGCTCTTTCTGATCAGAAATGTTGTTCTGTATAGTGACAATGAAATTCCCACTGATTTCTTCTTTGCAAACTTACAGCCAGCCAGGAGCTTTTGCAAACTTACAGCCAGCCAGGAGCTGTTGCTCCCTCCAGGTCTTGGTGTGGGCATCACAACCGATGTGAACAGCCATCCGCTGCAGCAGCAGCACCCACAAAGACAGCACTGGATGTGCCGCGAAACACTCACTGCCTCAGGAGGTGTTTGGCCTGCATCCTCGCTGATGTGAAGTTTGCATACCTTTTGTCTCCCTCTTTTTCTAGCAGCTTTATTTGTTCTGACTCACAACCAGGCTGCATTTTAGTAACTGGGAGCCCTCGATGTGCCTGCAAAGCAAAGAAGAGGACTTTGCATGTCACAAACCTTTAGCAGTGGGCAGCTCATGAAAGGTCATCCTCCACCCGGTGTGATTTATGGGGCCCTGGGCAGCTGAGCCACTTCCCTGCTCCTCATTCCTTGCATACCTCTGTGCCCATGTCATGACTGGGCACTCTCCCTTGCTCCCCCAGCTTGTGTTACCACTATTATTTTTTTTTCAATGTCAAAATGAATGATGGTAACTGGCTCCCAGAAACAAGTTTTGGGGACAAAAAAGCACTGAACTCCAGTGGCTGGGGTAGTGCGTGGGGAACAATGGCAACCTTGTCCCACTCTCCCACTTGGGCATTTGCGGCTTGTCTGGCCTCAGAAACATATCTCTGTCCTGGGGATGCAAGGCAGGCACAAGGGCACAGCATGCAGTGATGGCTGGGGGCTTCCAATGGCTGGCATGTCCCTTGGCATACTGCTGGTGTGGCACTTGGGACGACACTGTGACCTCTGCACGGGTCCAGTAGCTGTGGGGCTCGGCTAAGGCGCTTTGGTGCCTTCTTGTTCTCCTGGTTTGGGGCAGCCCTGCAGGCAGCTGCATGTAACGGAATGATTCAGAGCCCTTCGGTCTCCATCACTGACGTATTGATTCTGCAATCATCACCCTGAGATCTCTATTACTGTCTTTTTCCTTGGGCTTTTGGTAAATGTTCTGCCTTCTGCCCCTCATAAAGCCAGCAGCAGATGACAGGAATGCTTTGAGATGCCATTACAAGGCATACAGCTGGTAGAAAGAGATTTTACTTTGATGGAGCTGTGCTGATTAACATTACCTGAAGATTGAACCTTTGCTGTTTTGTTTAACTCTGGTGTGCTTGGTAAAAAGAACCAGCTCTCAGTGATAAATTCCCACTCATTAGAAGAGAGAAGGAAGCAAATGAAAAGGACAGCAGCTTGCCACCTCTATGACACTTTGTAGACAGACGAAGCTGGGTTTATTCCTGCTTTGAAGCTGCATCATTCCTCACTTCTTTAACACAGGTTACAATTTTTGTCTTCAACTGTCTCTTCTATGGGAAAAGAAAGAGAAAGGGAAAGGGAAAGGGAAAGAGAAAGGGAAGGGGAAAGGAAAGGAAAGGAAAGGAAAGGAAAGGAAAGGAAAGGAAAGGAAAGGAAAGGAAAGGAAAGGAAAGGAAAGGAAAGGAAAGGAAAGGAAAGGAAAGGAAAGGAAAGGAAAGGAAAGGAAAGGAAAGGAAAGGAAAGGAAAGGAAAGGAAAGGAAAGGAAAGGAAAGGAAAGGAAAGGAAAGGAAAGGAAAGGAAAGGAAAGGAAAGGAAAGGAAAGGAAAGGAAAGGAAAGGAAAGGAAAGGAAAGGAAAGGAAAGGAAAGGAAAGGAAAGGAAAGGAAAGGAAAGGAAAGGAAAGGAAAGGAAAGGAAAGGAAAGGAAAGGAAAGGAAAGGAAAGGAAAGGAAAGGAAAGGAAAGGAAAGGAAAGGAAAGGAAAGGAAAGGAAAGGAAAGGAAAGGAAAGGAAAGGAAAGGAAAGGAAAGGAAAGGAAAGGAAAGGAAAGGAAAGGAAAGGAAAGGAAAGGAAAGGAAAGGAAAGGAAAGGAAAGGAAAGGAAAGGAAAGGAAAGGAAAGGAAAGGAAAGGAAAGGAAAGGAAAGGAAAGGAAAGGAAAGGAAAGGAAAGGAAAGGAAAGGAAAGGAAAGGAAAGGAAAGGAAAGGAAAGGAAAGGAAAGGAAAGGAAAGGAAAGGAAAGGAAAGGAAAGGAAAGGAAAGGAAAGGAAAGGAAAGGAAAGGAAAGGAAAGGAAAGGAAAGGAAAGGAAAGGAAAGGAAAGGAAAGGAAAGGAAAGGAAAGGNAGGAGAGGAGAGGAGAGGAGAGGAGAGGAGAGGAGAGGGAAGGAAAGGAAAGGAAAGGAGAGGAGAGGAGAGGAGAGGAGAGGAGAGGGAAGGAAAGGAAAGGAAAGGAAAGGAAAGGTGTGCTTCACTTGAGACTTTGTATGAACCAGTTTCTCAGCTGGCATCCCAAAATCACCTCCTTCATTTATAGGGAATAAGATGACATATAGAGTGGATTTTCAGTAAGGTAATTGTAACTGAGCAAGAAAAGCATTTATCAAATGCAAATGACGGTAGAGAAAGGAATTAATGCATAAGCACAGGTGGAAAGTGTCGAGTTGTTACCAGAGAAATGTAAGTGGAAGTGGTGTCTCCTGTTGTGTGGTGAACCACACAAACAAAACAGTCTCCAAAGAGACAGACTTTAATGTAGTGTTATAGGAACCAGACACTGGTCTCTTGAAGTCTAAGGTAGGTGGTTGGTATTATGCTATGGAGGTCTGCTCAGATCACAGAGGTTTGGAGCTAACCATGAGAATGACACAAACCTAAGTGCAAATCCATCAGAACACTTATCATGGAACCACAGAATCAAGCAGGTTGGAAGAGAGCTCCAAGCTCATCCAGCCCAACCTAGCACTCAGCCCTGCCCAATCAACCAGACCATGGCACTAAGTGCCCCAGCCAGGCTTGGCTTCAACACCTCCAGCCACAGTGACTCCACCACCTCCCTGGGCAGCCCATTCCAATGCCAATCACTCTCTCTGCCAACAACTTCCTCATCACATCCAGCCTAGACCTCCCCTGGCACAAGTTGAGGCTGTGTCCCCTTGTTCTGTTGCTGGGTGCCTGGCAGCAGAGCCCAACCCCACCTGACTACAGCTTCCCTTCAGGTAGTTGTGGACAGCAATGAGCTCTGCCCTCAGCCTCCTCTTCTTCAGGCTGCACACTGGGTAGCATTGAAAGCAGAACTGACAGAGGTTTTGGTGACACTCAGCATTGCAGTTTGAAGGACTCTTTCCTAGTTGAATTGTGTCAAACAGCTCACCCCTGGGTTCTCATTTCCCTGAAGATACTGATTTTCTCCAAGGAGAACTATTTGGTCCATGAGAAAACCTAGTGCCTTACAAGGCCAGCAAGATGTGCCTTGAACTATACACCAGTGAGACCTGTCATGAGCTATTTGTGGAGAAACCAGGAGGAAAATTGCTTGGAACAGGAAAAGAAAATGTAAAATTGGGTGAGAATTTTTTTTTGGTGACAAGATATGGAGTGGAGGTAAAAGAAGAGAAGCCTACTATTATTACAGAGCTTTAGCAATAGCTGATTATTAGCAGTTCACAAACAGGGCTAATAAGTAAGTAAGTAAGCCACAAAAATCTGAGCGCCAGCACTAATTTCTCTTCCTTTCATCTGACCCCTCTGGTGGTGGTACAGGCTTTGCATTGGTGTGTTGTGGACATCCAGAGTAGTTAAGAGAAGAAAGGTGGAGATAAACTGGGAGTTTGGACAGAAGAGATGCCTGCAGAGAGAAGTGTCATATAGATTTTGGTATTAAACAAAATTTAAAGTGATGCAGCTAGACACAGAATTGAAAGGGAGGCTATAACCTCAATGGCCATATGCTATAAAAACAAGCAGAAGGAGGATCGGTGTAGCACAATATAAACTGCAAACCTTCTCCACTGGGCTTAGCAGGACTTAAAATAAGCAGGAAGATAATAAAAAGTGCATCAAACCTAACAGAGAAACCCTGCCAAGAAGGCCAACCAGTGTCTGCTTTAAAAGCTGTGATGGAGAATCCTTTATTGTCTGAAATGATTTGGAGTCCTTGGTTTGTCCCTGGGTATATGTAGCACAGGGAGCTTATGAGCTGGAGAACTGATACAGGGGAGAAGGAAAGATCACACAACCGCAGACTTGGCTTGGTTGGCAAAGACCCCTGAGCTCATCGAGACAACCACTGACCTAACACCACTGTGGCCATTAAACCATGTCCTGAAGGGCCATCTCTACATGTGTGTTTAACTCCTCCAGGGAGGGTGACTCCACCACCTCCCTGCACAGCCAATCTAAACTTTCCCAGGTGCTGTTTGAGGCCATTTCCCCTCCTATCACTCAATACTAGGCAGAGGAGACCAATCCCCACCTCACTACAACCTCCATTCAGGTAGTTGCAAAGGACAATGAAGTCTCCTGTCAGTGTCTTCTCCTCCAGACTGAACAATCCCAGTTCCCTCAGCCTCTCCTCTCTGGAGAGAGACTCTCCTCTCTGGAGACTTGGTCTCCAGACCCTTCCCCAGCTTTGTTGCCTTTCTCTGGACACATTCCAGCAGCCATATCTGTCTTGTAGTGACAGTGGGGTGTGCTCTGGCTTGATCTATCTGGGCTGTCACTGTTAGAACGCCTTGCTTTCCCCAGCTGTACAATTATACAGGCTTTGTGAAATGTGCTTTGAGATCTTTTCTAGAAGAAGCTGCAGTAGGCATTGAGAAGATACCTAATTGCACCCAGGACACATCTGGGAGTTGAGCTAATGTCCTCTTGAGAACCTACCCCGCGTTTCCATGCCGCTTATGTGCCTGCAGAAAGGAGGTTGTGCCTTTCCTGAGAAGGGTGGCGTTTTATTAACACTCTGCAAGGCACATGGTGGTGTTTGCAGCGTGAATGGGATTGTCTATCTGAGCAGGAAATGTAGCACCCTTAATCAGGGGCCCTTTTTTCCTCCTGCTTTTCTTTGGTCTTTGATTTTTACATTGACATGTAACATTTGTCATAAGTTCGTTTTAGCTCCGTCTCATTTCATGTACTTATTGCTTGCTCTGTTGTTGACTTGAAAAGCACTCCCAAAATCACAGGGATTTTTCTGGCTTCATATTGTTCCTTGAATTATATGTTCTAGGAGATTTTCATGCATCACACACTGGTTTTTTGGCTGTAAGTCAGAAAAATGTTCCTGGAGAAGATGAGAGTTCACTTTTTCACCCATTTGCTTGTCTCCCAAATGCAGCAAGGAGCATTTTTGTCAAGTGCATGATTCAATACTCCTACTCTATCCTGGCTTAAAAAAAATGGCAATTACCCCAAATTCACACTTACCTTGTCACCTGCAGACAAGGCATCTCCACTGCCTGGTGAGAGCTGCTTCATATGGCCTGCACTTCATGAGCTGGTCTACATTGAAGCTGGGGTGGGGAATCACCAGGGCCGGGAAGGATCCTGTGGGTAGACCCAGCTCTTCCTGTTGGCAGAGACCTCCAAGCTCATCCAGTCCAACCTTCTGCCCAGCACTGCAGGGGCAACACTAAATCATGTCCCTAGGCACAGCTCTGCAGGCTGCTGAAACACCTCCAGGGATGGGGACTGCAACACTGCCCTGGGCAAACCATTCCACGGCTGAGAACCCTCTCTGAGAAGAAATATTTCCTAGCATCCAGCCTGAACCTGCCCTGGGGCAGCTGGAACCATTTCCTCTGCTCCTGCTGCTTGCCACCAAGGAGCAGAGGCTGCCCTCTCCTCTCTCAAACCTCCCTGCAGGGAGCTGTAGAGAGCAATGAGCTCTGCCCTCAGCCTCCTCCAGCCTGAACGATCCCAGCTCTCTCAGATGCTGCTGATAGCCCAGCTGCTCCAGGCCCTTCTCCAGCCTTGCTGCCCTTGCTGCTCCCGGGCTCGTGTGTGTGTCCAGGCAGTGGCTGTGTACGTACGTTTGTGAGGTCCTGTGCAAATGCATGTCTGCAAAATCCTGGGTTAGTTCTAGACTTGCTAGCACTGAGGCTTCCCACTGCCCTGAGTGGCACAGTGCTTCTTTGGGGCTAGGGAAATGTAGCATATTAAACAAGTAGTACAGAAATAGTTTTCAAGTGTGCCAAGATAGGTGATAAGTTGTGCTCTGTGGCCCATCTCTGGCAAGGGGCAGTGCTGGCTGTTTGCAGAAGCCTTTCTCTCAAAGGCACTTTTGGTTTCTACTTGCTGCAGTTTTGGTTCAGCTTTTCTCAGCTGCTCTTAACCAGAGGTCAGCTCATGTCCCGAAGCAGAAGCTTTTGTATTTCTTTCAAAGCTTTTAATTGTCATGGTGGCAACCCCAGTTGGTCTCCTTTTAATTTGTGGATTATTTGTGCGTAGCATAAAAGGCAAAATGAGCTGAATAAATTGTTCATGATTAATGGTTTTGTCCAAGAGTTACTGCTGGTGAAGACAAGGGCTTAACGGCAGGGTTTTATTTCTTGGCTGACATATAAAAGCAAGAGAAAGCCAAAACTTTCTGGTCTGTTTTATTTAATTTAATATAGAGTTCAGAGTGTCTGCCGTTTTGGTGGCGTCGTTTTTAGGGCTGCAGAAGCATCAGGTTGTAAATCGTGAGTAATTTAATTTGCATTAGTTGTACTGAAAGGGCTTTCATTGTGTCTCTTCCCACAAATGTAATAGCCAGGCAAAGGCAAATGTTTGTGCCCCCGGGTGCTGTAAAAAGGTGCTCCTTATCAGATCTCCTGGCCCAGCTTGCCAGCATCTCCAGAATTCTTTGTGATCCCGGAAGCTTGCGTTTCTGAAGGGCTCAGCTCCGACCAGAGACACCTGCGGCAAATGGTGTCTGCATCAGGCAGTGGAGGGAGTGGGCTGAGGTTTTCAGGGGGGTGGTTGTTCTGGTTGTTGTTCTGGGTCTTTGATTGGGTGTTTGTTTCTTGAGTCTGCTTTTGGTTGGTTTGGGTTTGTTTGTTTTTGGTTTTTTTTTTTCTGGACACAGTCTCAAGTTGTGCCAGGGCAGGTTCAGGCTGGATGTGATGAGGAAGTTGTTGTCAGAGAGACTGATTGGCATTGGAATGGGCTGCCCAGGGAGGGGGTGGAGTGGCCGTGGCTGGAGGTGTTGAAGCCAAGCCTGGCTGGGGCACTTAGTGCCATGGTCTGGTTGATTGGTCAGGGCTGGGTGCTAGGTTGGGCTGGCTGAGCTTGGAGCTCTCTTCCAACCTGCCTTATTCTATGAATCTATGATTCACTTTGATTTTCCTCCCTGGAGTACAACCCAAAAAAGGAATTTTGCAGTTCTTGTTTGTTTTTGCTAGAGAACAACTACAAATCTTCCTTTTCAGTTGACATTATGAAGTAGTTTCATGTCTTCACTGGGTCCTGCTGCATCATCTTCTTGGATTCCTTCTGCCAAGCAAAGCCTGGCTGGGGCACTTAGTGCCATGGTCTGGTTGGTTGGGCAGGGCTGGGTGCTAGGTTGGGCTGGATGAGCTTGGAGCTCTCTTCCAACCTGGTTGATTCTATGATTCCGTGATTCTGTGATCTGTTATCTGTAGGGCCTTAGGTTGTTTTTAGCCAAAAAATGAAGGAATTAAAA
Organism: Tricholaema leucomelas; assembly: GCA_013400475.1. Taxonomy (NCBI): domain Eukaryota; kingdom Metazoa; phylum Chordata; class Aves; order Piciformes; family Lybiidae; genus Tricholaema lacrymosa; species Tricholaema leucomelas. Next base: position 7,840 of record WAAF01014224.1, read on the forward strand.
AAAAAGAGAACTGCCTGGAAGTAAGACTGACTGCTGACTGCCCTGTGGCACACCCAGGCAGGATTCTGGTGCTCTGCCAGCTGCTGTAAGATTGGTTGACGGCAGTGGGTGGGGGAATTGCAAACCCACCGGGCAGCCTTCAAGCCACCTGGCACTTGTTGTGGTTTAAAGAGCAGATGGATACAATTTTACTCCCCCATAAGAGTAAAATAAAAGGTTCTTGATGAATTGGACAGAAATACAGAATTACATTTCAAATAGATATACAGGAACTTGAATCCTTAACACCTTAAACATGTACAGGATACGTGAGACCCCCCCTTAAACCTTCCTCTAGCCCAACTGAACTTCAATCCCCAGTGCTTCTCTTGTCCCCACCTCTGCCTCTGCTGCCCTTAGAACTATAGAACCAAGCAGGTTGGCAGAGAGCTCCAAGCTCATCCAGCCCAACCTAGCACCCAGCCCTGCCCAAGCAACCAGACCATGGCACTAAGTGCCCCAGCCAGGCTTGGCTTCAACACCTCCAGGCACAGCAACTCCACCACCTCCCTGGGCAGCCCATTCCAATGCCAATCACTCTCTCTGACAACAACTTCCTCCTCACATCCAGCCTAGACCTNCAGCCCAGGATGCCACTGAGGGCATCTTGCTGCCCACCTGGGCACTGCTGCCCCCTCTTCAGCTCCTCTCTCCCATCACCCCCAGCTCCTTCTCTGCCTGGCTGCTCTCAGCCACTCTGTCCCCAGCCTGTAGTGCTGCTTGGGGTTGTTGTGGCCAAAGTGTGGAACCCTGCACTTAGGCCTAAACAAGGCTTTGCAGGCCATAAACAGCCCCCATGGTACAGACAAGGAGCTCCTGCTGAGAGAGCAGACAAAGAGGGAGGGATGGAGGGCGAGTTGGCCTCGCTGCCAGCTTCTAAAGAGGCAGCAGAGTGACAGGATTGAAGAACAACATTACAGTTCTCTGGGTCCACCTCCTGCACTGCCTAGGCCTGGGAGGACTTTTTGGCTCTATGGTTGTTAATCCTGTAACAGTGCTCTGCTTCCTGTGCTCAGAACTGATATCATCTTGGTGGGACATGCTGCTTGCACCTCCTGTTGCTGCGGCTTTGTGCAGTAATTAGGTTGCACATAGGTGTGAGGGATGATGCAGAATCAGTAACCTGTGTTAATGTCGCTATCCAGGTGATGACAGTAGCTATGAGAACTGTTTACTCACGTTAAAACTCACCAGAAAACTTATCCTCAGGTTCAAAATGCACAGGTTGGAAATTCATACAGGCAGAGCACAGGCAAAGCTGGAGCACTTATTTCTTAAAGTGGCAAATGCAAACATTATACTGGAAGAGGCTTTTAAGTATTCACTCACAAAATTACAACTCAGGCAGTACCCAAAGCAGGTGGAACTCTGTCCCATTGGCTGCTGAGACTTGATTCCTCCCAGGCTTCTGGGGAAAGGAGGCAGACAATCTCTGAGCTTGTCCCCAGCTCCTCTGGATGCTCTGTGTATCTCCAGGACGTGTGGTCTTAGCAGGAAGACTTTCAGGGGCAGGCAGGATGTCTTGAGGTGTGCACGGTCTCAGCAGTGTCATGCTGGGGGCTATGCAGGCCGACCGCGTGCTGGCATTTGGAGCCTGTTCCTGGTCAGCTCTCCAGGATGCAATTCTGGAGAAATTCAGGATGCAAAATGAGGCAGCAGCAGCCCTGTGCTACCTGCTCATCCCTTTTATCAATATCCAGCCCGTGACTAGTGGGGCATTGGACATCGATTAGCCAGTCAGAATGGCACTCTGCCAGGCCGCACCATATGAGGCAGTCAGGGCTTTCGCCCTCCCCTCCCACGGTTGCTTCCCCAGCACAGAAGGAGGGGGGACAGGGGAACATCTCTGGGCTGGATAAGGCCATGTTTGCCCCATCAGGCCTACCATCACAAAAGGAGCAGAAGAAGATGCCAATTCAGAAAGCAAACTGTAGTTTGAAGTTGCAGGACACAGCAGTCGGTGCTGGTAAGCAGAGTGCCTCTAGAAAGCTCAGCCAGGCTGGGCTCAGCCTTCTGAAGTGCTCTCTGGTAAGGTCCTTCCATGTGCTTGCTCCTTTTCCTGCAGCTTTGTGCCATTGATTGAATGCTGCAAATAGCTGCTGGCCCTGCCGCTGCTGCTGGACCCTGGGCCGGGCACCGTGCCCATGTTGGGAGCTGCTGGGAGCTGCTGGGAGACATGCTGGGTGCTTGCCCCAGGGAGCAGGAGCAAACATGCAGCTTAAAGTGGTCTCAGATTGTTTTTCTGAGACCTCTCAGAGGTCCCTTCCTTTCCATCTTCCCCGAGGTTTTGTGCTGGTTTGGGTTAGCCAAGGGATACTGCCTGAGGTCCTTGTATAGCCGCTGGGAAGTTGCTAGGCTTGGTGAGGACTGCTTCAAGGTCAGGATTTACCTTGTTTGTCCCTGCCATCCTCCAGGGTGATGAGGTGAGCTCATTAACCAGCTCTGCTCGATCCCCTTGCCCAGACCTGCTGATGGGATGGACCTTCCTGAGATTCCGAGATGCTCTCCTGGTGGGCTGCAGACAACTGCTGGGCATGTAGCCTTGGCTGGTCATCCCAAACCAGGCTGTGGTCTATGTCCTTGCTTCTGTTAGTGGTGTTTGCTGGCACTCCTGCACTCCTCTTGATGTGTTACTCTGACTCTCACCATCTTCCTCCATGAAGAGCTTGGCCAGGGTAGGTTTTAGTACCAAAACAGTCTATTGTTCACCCTGTTCTTTGGCTCTCTGTGGTTGCTGGGGGCTTAGGAGGTGATTTTACTTTTATTGCTGCTGTGTTATTTACTTGTGGTGGAGACAGAGCAGGTCTCTCATTCTCTCTCTCACTTTTGTTGTTTGTCCCAGAAACTATTTTTTCATATGATTCTTTTGGAGGAAAACCTTTGAAGCTTTCTTGTCTGGCCCAATCTGTGGTGCTGCTGCTGCCAGCCTCCCAGGGCTCAGCCTTTACAAGTAACACCAAGCAAACACCCCCCAGACGACCACTTGTGTTTAATGAACTGGGCTGCACAGCATGGAAACGCAGCTCAGCCAAGTGCCTGATGACTTTAGCCAAACGAGGAGGGGGGAAAAACAATCCCTAGTTGGATTCCATCGGATTCTCTCAATGAAGCAACACAAGTGCTAATTGCTGCTATTGGTGACAGGTAGAGCTACTGAAGCATTGTGCTGCCTTCAGGTTAAACAGAACTTAAAAAGTGCAGTATATTTACAAAAAATCAGGTATTTAACACTCACCAGGGTGCATCTCAGAAAGTATTGCAATGCACCTATTACATTTTTAGAGCCAGGTTATGATTCAGAGCCAGGGTACAGAAGTTGCCGAGCAGCATAACCTAAGCAACAGTTATTAATTGGCAGTGTGGGTTACTGGCTGGACTCGGTGATCTCAAAGGTCTTTTCCAGCCTAAAAGATTTGATGAGCAGAGCTCTGCCTGGGGTGGGAGCAGCAGCTCAGCCTGGGCAGGCAGGAGCTGGTTACCCTGTGGCATAGCTTCACCATGGGATCACAGGAGTTACTGCCCAGCCATGGGCTGGATGTTAGGAGGAAGTTGTTGTCAGAGAGAGTGATTGGCATTGGAATGGGCTGCCCAGGGAGGTGGTGGAGTGGCTGTGCCTGGAGGTGTTGAAGTCAAGCCTGGCTGGGGCACTTAGTGCCATGGTCTGATTGATTGGGCAGGGCTGGGTGCTAGGTTGTGCTGGATGAGCTTGGAGCTCTCTTCCAACCTGGCTGATTCTATGATTCTATGATTCACTTTGATTTTCCTCCCTGGAGTACAACCCAAAAAAGGAACTTGCTAATTCTTGTTTGTTTTTGCTAGAGAACAACTACAAATCTTCCTTTTCAGTTGACATTATGAAGTAGTTTCATGTCCTCACTGGGTCCTGCTGCATCATCTTCTTGGATTCCTTCTGCCAAGCAAAGCCTGGCTGGGGCACTTAGTGCCATGGTCTGGTTGGTTGGGCAGGGCTGGGTGCTAGGTTGGGCTGGCTGAGCTTGGAGCTCTCTTCCAGCCTGGTTGATTCTATGATTCTGTGATTCTGTGATCTGTTATCTGTAGGGCTTTAGGTTGTTTTTAGCCAAAAAATGAAGGAATTTAAAAAAAAAGAGAACTGCCTGGAAGTAAGACTGACTGCTGTGGCACACCCAGGCAGGACTTGATGAGCTTGGAGGTCTCTTCCAACCTGATTGATTCTATGATTCTAATTAATTGGGTGCTAAAACTGCCCTAAAGAGAGAGCAGAAGGCAAATACTAAGAGCCTCCCTGGGATAGAATATACTCTTTCCCCTTTTTGTGTTGCTAGATTGAGAATTAGTTAAAGCATGTGTCATAATGTGATGCCCCCTCAGCAGATGCTGCATCCATTATTCTTTCTACACATTGATGAATGCCCTCATTCTTCAGGCTGTTCCCAAAAATCATTTGCAATCCTAAAACCATTTGACTTGCCAACTGTATGCACTGAAAGGAAACTTTGGGAGATACTGTAAATTATTTTGACAGATTTAAACATGCTGTTTATATCCATTAGAAGCTACAAATGCCAAAATGTTGTGATTTGACTGCCTCATTCTTCCTCAGTGAAAGAGGATGTGTAGGATAATTTTCAAAGTCAGTGAAGAATGAGGAAAGACTCTGGGGGGCGGGGGCAGGAGGAAAGGCTATGTAGGTAGATTTAGTTTCCCCCTAGGGTTATCACTCGAGTTTCCATCTGGGAAGGGGACTGATGGGTCTCTGGAGCATCCCACAGAGTGTGATGCCGTCTGCATCCCTTGGGAGTCGAGTGATGCCATTTCCCAGGAGGATGATGGAAATGGGAATGAGCTGAGCAAGAGCTGCCAGAGCTTCAGGTACATCTTGCATTAGAGCTGCCAGCGCTGACAGGATTATTTCTGTAAAAGGAAGCCTTATTGCTGAAACTTCCCAGTCTTATTCTGAGTGAGATACAATCTATACATCGAGGCTCCTTAGCAGACCTCCAGTGGTCATTTCCGATGTCAGGCCATTTCTCTTTAGCTTGTCATTTTCAGGGTAATTAGTTTGCTTTCCAGGAGCACTAATGGCTGTGCATTTAAGAGTGGCTTGACCTCTTCTCAACTTAGTGTTGTTTTGTTTTTCAGGCGCTGAGTGGTTGGAAATGTGGGAGGACAGGGGAAAACCAGGACACTGAGGAAGCAAAGTCTGTTCCCAAAGAACAAAGCAGCATCTTTGCAAGGCTATATTAAATATAAGCACTGCTAACAGCAGCAGTGCTGCTGAAGCAGAACACTTTACTATCAATCAGTTGGGGAGTTTATGACTGTCCTATCATCCCCATTGTGTGCACTGCCATTTCTCTTTGCTGGAGGGGATGTGCCACCGGCAAACAACCTTGCCGCATGGCCGGCTTGCGAGTGAGGTGTGCTGCTGTGGTGAGGGTCAGGGACTGGCTTCCTTGTCCTACCTGCCATTCATGCTGCTGAAGTGCAGAAAAGCCTGACTGCTTGTGCCAGAAAGTTCTGGTTTACAATTTAGAGCTTAGAGCTTTGGTTTTGTTTGGTTTGTGATCTTCGGTCATCACTTCCATGCCCTTGTCATTGTGTCCATGGACCTCTTTATGGGTCTGCTCCCAGGACTTGGGGATGAATTTAGCTTAGAAATAATCCTCTTGATCACAGTTGTGCGTAAGCAGTTCAGGGTAGGGAGCAATAATGTCTTAGTTCAGCTTTCCCATTAAGTGCCTCCTGTCACAGAGATGGAGACCCTTTTGCCCACCTTACCTGTTACCCAGTTCAGGAGGGACAAGGATCTACTGGAGAGAGTCCAAGGATTGGAGCACTGCCTGAGGAGGAGAGGCTGAGAGCCCTGGGGCTGTTTTGAGAGAAGGCTGAGAGGGGATCTAATCAATGTATACAAATATCTGAGGGCTGGGGGTCAGGAAGAGAGGGACAGGGTCAGCCTCTGTTCACTTGTGCCCTGCCACAGGACAAGGGGCGGTGGAGGGAAACTGCAGTACAGGAGGTTCCACCTCAAGATGAGAAGGAACTTCTTGACTATAAGGGTCCCAAAGCCCTGGCACAGGCTGCCCAGAGAGGCTGTGGAGTCTCCTTCTCTGGAGCCTTTCAAGGCCTGTCTGGATGTGTTCCTGTGTGTGACAACCAGGCGTGGTGATTAATTTCTGCTTAAGCAAGGGCTCCATGGTGCTTCTCCTGGAAGAAAGTCAACATTTGTAGCTGCCTCCACCAGTGCTTCTTCCAGCCCATCATCTGCATGGCACTGGTCTTCTAAAGGCATCACATGGCTCATCATGAGAGACTGGGGCACTGCTGGGCATAGCTGTTGCATAGTTGATGGTTTGTATGAGCTTCCTCCCTGCAGCTTCATTGGGAAACGTAGGACTGTTGGGAAGGCAAATGTGTAGCTGTCGTAGTGTGGACTCTCAAATACTTCCTTGTGATGCATGAAACCTTGTGAGTTTGTTGGGCTGGAGCTAGGCTCCACGACACACTTGGTGTATCAGAAGTGACTTTTGGAGCAATGTCATGAAGTCATAGAATCACAGAATCAGTCAGGGTTGGAAGGGACCACAAGGAGCAGCCAGTTCCAACCCCCTGCCATGCCCAGGGACACCCTACCCTAGAGCAGGCTGCCCACAGCCTCAGCCAGCCTGGCCTGAAACACCTCCAGCCATGGGGCCTCAACCACCTCCCTGAGCAACCCATTCCAGCCTCTCACCACTCTCCTGCTCAACAACTTCCTCCTCACATCCAGTCTGAATCTCCCCACCTCCAGCTTTGCTCCATTCCCCCCAGTCCTGGCACTACTCGATAGCCTAAAAGGTCCCTCCCCAGCTTTTTTGTAGTCCCCTTCGGATCCTGGAAGGCCACAAGAAGGTCACCTGGGAGCCTCCTCTTCTCCAGCCTGCACAGCCCCAACTCCTTCCGTGTGAACTCATAGCAGAGTCAATAGTATGCAGAGCTTAGAAGCTCCTGCAGCAGTTCCACAGCTGGGTTTTCTTCCTGGTGGGGGTCCTGGGAATGGCGACATGATTAATGGCCATATCTTTACTATATAGCTGTCCTTCTTGCTTTTCATTTGCAAATGAAGATGTAAGTGACCTGCTTTTTAACATATGGCCCATTAGCTACCTTCTATTCAGATGGTAATGTAGTGAACCATTGGCGATTTAGCCTCTGACTTGTATAGAAAGTAACAGATTGTTTATGCTGGTAATTACACTAATTTCCATATCAATTTGCCCCACTAGACCAGTGCCTTAAAGTAAAAAACTTATGGCAGGGCAGAACCTACCCAAACTGCTGTGCTAGTTTGAAGCTAGCTTGAATGTTTTGGTGAGAAGAACTAGATTACAGGCTGTGAAAGGGAAACAGTGGTAGTGGCTACTTCACTCATAGGTTTGCTGAGAGGTATAAGAGCAAGAATCCAAACACAGATAAGGGAGTCACTCTTTGTCCAGGCTATGGACTGAATTTCTCACTAACCTCACCCTCTATCTCTCTGATGAATCCACCTGCTTCCTAACCCCCCTGCCCGACCCTCCATTCTTCCTTGGGGCACAAGGCAACGTCTGGGGTAAGGTAGGTGGAAGGGCGGTTGGGAGCCCCTCCTGGGGACTCAGGTTTCTGGGAGGGCTGCTGTGTTTCTGTATTACCTTTCACCTTGTCTATTTCTGTCTGTAACTGTATAGACTGTAACTATCTGCTTGTATATTCTGCTAAGCTGTAAATATAAGCTTCATTCAATTTCCAGAGCCAGCTGAGTCTAGTCTGGGTGATTTCCAAAGTGGGGGGAGGCAGGGAACACCCAAACCATTACAACTGGCAAGCAGGAAAAGCCTTGTGTTTGTCTTGGGTACTTCTTTGAATTGTTGAGGAGCCAGGAAAAGGGAGAAAAGGCAGCTACAGGTGAATCATGTACAGAAGGACTGAAGACATGGGTCGAGTTACAAAGCTCCTGCAGGCACAATGGATGTGTATTTGATGAGGCTGAAAAAAAAAGGCAAGACTTTGAAGAATTAGTCAGAAAATACAATTCTAGATCACTAGCAGAGAAAACTCAGCAGGGGACTCTGGAGATCTATGTATTTTTAATATGAAGAGGGGTTCTGGCTTCTTGACTTCCCTGGAGTGGCAGTGATTCATACCAGTTGAGTATCTGAACAGCTTCCATGAATTATTTGTATTGTGGCTGTACCAAGAGCAGTTGAGATCCTCCTGCTGTGGCTGGTAGTCAACAAGAGTTTGTCATCAAAATAAATAGCTTTTTTTTTTTGGAAAGGGATGAATGGTAGGAAGTTTATGGCCATTGCAGGAGTTCTGGGCCTAAAGTGGTTGGGTGGCTTTTGAAGGTCAAAGCTCTCAGAGCTGAGCTTGTTGGAACATAGCTTTGGTTGGAGTTTCTTTGTTTGTTTGTGGGTTTTTTTGGGGTATGTTTTTTCCTGTGACCAGTGCATAGCAGGTTGCAGCCCAAGCACTACTCTCAGATGGACACTGAGTGTCCCAATGGGAAAAAGCAGCTAGGAAGGAAGGATGTGAAGGGGAGCAGCAAGAATGATTTGGAGCTGGATGGGGCAATATATTTGGTCAAGGCAGATCATTTAGCTTGCAGACTAGAAGGCAAATGACAGACTTGGTTGCAGCTTTGAGGCAGCAGGTTGCTGCAGACTGGAGGAGATATCTACATCAGACAGGATAAAGAGAAAGGGCCTGAGGCAGTAGCAAGAGACCATCAAGTCAAGTGTTAGAAAATGCCTTCTGTTGGAAGGAGCAGTGACAGATGGGACACAGTCACTTAGGTCCTTCCGATACTCTACTTTAAACTTTTAGGTACTGCTGGTCCTCCCTTGCAGCGTGGGGTTGAAGTAGACATTGTCTTGGTGTCCCTTCCAGGTCTAGCTTGAACTAGTCCATGAGTTCTTTTTATTTTGAGCTTAGAAGGGCATCTCACAAAGAAGTCTGATGGTTTATCTTTAGGGAGTCAGGGAACAGATTGGTTTCCAGGATTTTGCTGTTACAGTTGTACTTCATTGTATAGAAACCAGATGTTTGTAAGTGGGTAAGAAGAGGTGAGACAGCAGACTGGGGGTGGCAACTGGTAACAGACTGAGAAAGGGATCTCACAATTAGCAGGAATAGAAGAGGAGTAGAGCCAGGGAGCAGCAGATGTCATGGGGTTTCTCTGAGCAAGTAGTTGCCTGAAACTTTGCAGCAGTTCATGCCTGGGACACCACACAATTGTTTAAGTGAGAGCTGCTGGGCAGGGAGCTACTCATGACTATGTCAGTAAAGCTGAGAGTGGTGCAGGCAGGCAGTTCCAAATGAGAGGCAGTGACAAAATGGGCCCTTCAGACCACAAACTGAAGTGTTCAACCAAAGACAGTTGGCGGAAGATGGAGGCTGGTAAGGCACAGTGAGAATCATACTAGGTTGGAAGAGACCTCCAAGCTCATGCAGTCCAACCTAGCACCCAGCCCTGCCCAAGCAACCAGACCATGGCACTAAGTGCCCCAGCCAGGCTTGGCTTCAACACCTCCAGGCACGGCCACTCCACCACCTCCCTGGGCAGCCCATTCCAATGCCAATCACCCTCTCTGCCAACAACTTCCTCCTAACATCCAGCCTGAACCTGCCCTGGCACAACTTGAGGCTGTGTCCCCTTCTTCTGTTGCTGGATGCCTGGCAGAAGACTCCAACCCCACCTGGCTACAACCTCCCTTCAGGTAGTTGTAGACAGCAGTGAGGTCTGCCCTGAGCCTCCTCTTCTGCAGGCTGCACACCCCCAGCTCCCTCAGCTCCAGGTTGTTGCTCTGGCTTTCTGGTGCATTCATTCTCCCAGAGCTGCCAGGGCCTTCTTTACCATGGGGTAGTATTTGTTACATACATTTTATCCAGAACAGTGACATTACATCTGTACGTTGCAAATGTGATGGATGCATTGTTTTGTAATGAAAATGATTGGCATCCAAGGGGCTGAACTGGTTCCTGACTGTGGCATGTGTGGCTGTGATGGAGGTGTCTCTGCTGGCTGCAGAGGGGATGCACAACCTGACCTTTGAGGGTCCCTTCCAACCACTGTGATCTGTGAATCAGGAAGGGATCCAGAACAGGTCTGTGCCCTGCTGCATCCTTATGCCTGATGAGGAGGGGCTGAGGGACCTGGGGCTATTTAGTCTGGAAAAGAGAAGACTGAGAGGGGAGCTAATAAATGTTTATACCCATTTGGCTGGGTGTCAGGAGTGGGGGGGGACAGGCTCTGCTCACTTGCTCCCTGGGATAGGACAAGGAGGAATGGGTGTAAGCCATGTGTAAGCTATGTGTTTAAGGCCAGGCTGGATGAGGCTGTGGGCAGCCTGCTCTAGGGTAGGATGTCCCTGCCCATGGCAGGGGGGCTGGAACTGGGACATCCTTGTGGTCCCTTCCAACCCTGACTGATTCTATGATTCTAAGCTGCAGCACAGGAGGTTCCACCTGAACACAAGGGGAAACATCTTCACTATAATGGTCCCAGAGCAGTGGAACAGGCTCCCCAGAGAGGTTATAGAATCTCCTTCTCCAGAGACTTTCAAGGCCTGTCTGGATGTGTTCCTCTGTGACATGAGCTAGGTTATGGTCCTGCTCTGGCAGGGGGATTGGACTTGATGACCTCTTCAGATCCCTTCCAACCCCTGACATCCTGTGATCTAGAAGAGATGTGACATGGTGCAAATAGGCATTGCAGGATAACTGTTACAATTATTGTAACCTGCCATGCAGAGCTTTTTCCTTTTCTTCCCCATTTGGCTTCACAGCCATTTTTGGGACTGGAAGACAGTGGCTCAGATTGAATGTTCCTGTGCATGGGATCAAGATGCTTCCTGATGAAAAACTCCAGTAGAGTATAGTTGAAATCACCATTCATCCTGTGGCCTGCTGGCAGAGGGGAGTGCCTTGCATGACAAGTGCAGACATGCTGATTGGCATTGCAAGTGCAGGACCAGGTTGTCTTTTGTTCAGCGCTGCAAGGAGTGGAGCATCCATCATTTCCATAGCAGAATATCTGGTGGCTGGTGGAACATCCATCATTTTGGTAGTAGAGTATCCAGTGGCTTGTGGAGCTTGTGAAAGACCTTGCTCAAGGTACAGAAACGTACATAACATGATTTTTTTGGACATTAATGCATTTTGGCTCTGGATGATACCTGTTGAGGAGCTGTCATCAGGTTTGAGAGGTGTCAAACTGGAACACAGTTGGGTAAAACTGACCTTTATAGCGTAGCTTGTGATGGTGGAGGTTGAAGTTTGGTGGTTTAGGCTGCTCTAGCAAGGCAGTATGGTGGTGGATGAAGCATTGTAGCTTTTCTCTGTTTTATCTCCTCTTAAATAGATGAATTTAGAGCATAGAATCATAGAATCAGTCAGGGTTGGAAGGGACCACAAGGATCAGCCAGTTCCAACCCCCCTGCCATGCCCAGGGACACCCTACCCTAGAGCAGGCTGCCCAGAACCCCATCCAGCCTGGCCTTAAACACCTTCAGCCATGGGGCCTCAACCACCTCCCTGGGCAACCCATTCCAGCCTCTCACCACTCTCATGCTCAACAACTTCCTCCTCACCTCCAGGCTGAACCTACTCTCCTCCAGCTTCACTCCATTCCCCCCAGTCCTGTCTCTCCCTGATATCCTGAAAAGTCCCTCCCCAGCTTTTTTGTAGCCCCCTTCAGATCCTGGAAGGCCACAAGAAGGCCACCTGGGAGCCTCCTCTTCTCCAGCCTGCACAGCCCCAACTCTTTCAGTCTGTCCTCATAGGAGAGATGCTCCAGCCCTCTGATCAACCCAGTGGCCTTTCTCTGGACATGCTCCAGCATGTCCACATCTTTCTTGTAATAGGGGCTCCAGAACTGTATGCAGTACTCCAGGTTGGGTCTCAGCAGCCAGCAGAGACACCTCCATCACAGCCACACATGCCACAGTCAGGAACCAGTTCAGTGGAGGATGTTGAGAGAGAATTTGAAGGATGTTGTTGTGGAATTACAAGAACTAGGAAAGATCTCTATATAAAAGGCTTCATTAACTACAGCTAATTAGCTGAACATCCAACCCGCAAAGGCTGCTGCTGCCTTGCGCCATAGATTTAAGGTCTAAGACAGAGGGAGGGAAGTAAATGCATCCCTAAAAACAAGGTGTTGAATAAATACAGACCTTGCCAGTCAGAAGGAGCTGGGATAATCGATTAAGTTTTCTAAGGCACACTTTTCCCACTCATTAGTATAGAGGTGTTAGTAGAAAAAAAGGCAGATGAAAATTTGGTTCTAGGGACATTTGAAGGGCACTCTGTGGTGGGCAGTACGGTGGAGAGACATTAATTAACCAATGCACCAAAGAACAAAAGGCAAATCGCACCATTTAGTAACGACGACAAGAAGGGATGGAACAAAAGAGCCAAATGAAAGGGCTGCAGACTGCCACGCAGAGCTGGTGCTAACTTGGAGCAGCAAGATGCACTAAGGCATCTCACCTGGGATTTACTGTGACAGCTTTCACTTTGCCTTCAACCCTGTCTCAAATCTGCTACTAAAAGGTTTCCTATCGTTACTGCTAAACTTGTCCCACCTTTCCAGGAAAAGCTCTTAGCTGCAGCTCTTTGTAAAAGCAGCCAATTACAGATGGCTTAAAGCGCCAAGTTTCGAACAGCCTGTGACCATGAGTGCCTGCTCCCCGGAGATGCAGGTTGTGTGGTGGGTAATGTGCAGCGAAAGAGAGAGGAACATCTTGTGATGGTTTGGGTGTCCCCTGCCCCCCACACTTTAGAAATCACCCAGACTAGACTCAGTCAGCTCTGGAAATTTGAATGAAGCTTATATTTACAGCTGGCACTATGTATAAGCAGATAGTTACAGTATGTACAGATACAGACAGAAATAGACAAGGCAAAAAAGGTAATACAGAAACACAACTCCCCTCCCAGAAACCTGAGTCCCCAGGAGGGGCTCTCAACCACCCCCTCACCTTCCCCCTACCCCTCTCAACCTTACCCCAGTCCCAAGGAAGAATGGAGGTTCGGCCAAGAGGATTAAGAAGCAAAGGTGAATCAGCAAAGCAAATGGAGGGTGAGGTTAGAAAGCAAGATGGAGTTCAGCCAGCAGCCCCAGCTCCCCAGCAGGCGAAGAGCCCAGCACGCAGTGCCCAAGTGAAGTGACTTTTATCTAATGTTTTGCTTTTCCTTTCTACACATCTCAGCAAGGCTGTGAGGGAAGTACTCCTCACCATTGTTTTCATTTCTCAGCCTATGGTCTAATTCTTCTCACCAAAACATCCCAGCTAGGCTCAAACTAGCACACATCTGCATCTCAGTGGCAAAATGCAGTGCCTGTATATAAAAGCTCTGTGCCCTGTTCCTGCCCGGGGCTCTCTCTCGGGACTCGCCCATTTCACCTGCGCTTCCCCCACTGCCACCTGCTGTAGCCGCATGGCAGCGCTTGGCGAAGACACCTCCATTTCAGCAGAGTTGATCAGGAACTTGAAAGAGAGGAACCCTGTGGAGCTTTTTATGGGAATGACTGCTTGTATGAAGTTCAACAAGGCCAAGTGACCTGTGAAATGAACCCCCAGACTCATGCAGAGTTCTGCAGTAGGTATCTTTCCTACAGCGCTGGGTGCAGGCAGGATGGTTCCATCAATCCTGCACACCCTGTGCTGGCACAAGCCACAGTTTATGTTACAAGAGCAGGCACATTCATAATAAGAGGTAGGCTTATTACAGTGATTTCTTAGAGTTCATTAACAGAGCTGTTTTTCCATTCCCCACCCCAATTCCAACCCACCCTGGTGGTTTTGGAATGGTTATTTGTGATGAACACCTCACACAGTCTCCCTCACAGGGTCATCTTTGCTCAGCAGACCCTTCGTTGTTGCTGATGCCAGGATATCTCTGCTTCTCTTTTATCTCCTTCCTGCTTTCCTTAGTCACTGCAGGCCTGGACCTTTACAGGATTACATATCACCAATCTCCAACAAGTAGCTGCAGACACTCCTGCAGTAGCTGTTGCTTAGGTTTGCAGGTTACCAACTGACTGCTGTAAACAAACATTTCTACAGAGTTTGGCATTTTATGGTTTGCCACAGACACCCTCAAAATGTGCATCTGGTCTGTAAGGCCCTTTACCAGCTTTTGGTGTTTCTTATATCACAAGTGCCAGGTGCTCCACCTGGGTCACAACAAGCCCATGGTAAGCACAGACTTGGGGATGTGTGGTTGGAGAGCTCTGACTTGGAGAGGGATCTGAGGGTTCTGGTTGGCAGTTACTGTGGCTGAGCCAGCAGCGCCCAGTGGTCAAGAAGGCCAATGGCATCTTGGCTTGTGTTAGAAACAGGGTGGGCGGCAGGGGCTGGGAGGTGATCACCTGCCTGTGCCTAGCATTGATGAGTCCACATTTTGAGTGCTGCGTTCAGCTCTGGGCCACTCACCACTCCAGGAAGGATATTGAGGGGCTGCAGCCTGTCCAGAGCAGGGCAGCAAGGCTGGAGAAGGGCCTGGAGCAGCTGGGCTGTGAGGAGGGGCTGAGGGAGCTGGGGGTGTTGAGGCTGGAGAAGAGGAGGCTGAAGGCAGAGCTCATTGCTCTCTACAGCTCCCTGAAGGGAGGTTGGAGCAAGGAAGGAGCAACCTCTGCTCCTTGTTGGCAAGCAGCAGGAGCAGAGGAAATCATAGAATCATAGAATCAACCAGGTTGGAAGAGACCTCCAAGATCATCCAGTCCAACCTATCCCTAGCCCTATCCAATCAACTAGGCCATGGCACTAAGTGCCTCACCCAAGCTGCCCCAGGAAAGGTTCAGGCTTGATGCCAGGAAATATTTCTTTCCAGAGAGGGCTCTCAGCCATGGAATGTTCTGCCCAGGGCAGTGCTGCAGTCCCCATCCCTGGAGGTGTTTCAGCAGCCTGTGGAGCTGTGCTTAGGGACATGGTTTGGTGGTGTCCCTGCAGTGCTGGGTGGAAGGTTGGACTGGGAGCAACTTGGAGGTCTCTGCCAAAGGAATGTTTTCTGTAATGCGCTTGGGAAGGGCTCATGGATTCAAGGGTCTGCCCGGAAGCAAGACCATTTACAACTTGTGCACCTACCCTTTCACACCTAGAAAAGAAGGAAGACAAGGCAGTACTTGGAGTTGCTTTGAGCCTAGATAACCCTTAAGCCACAAATCCAGGGCTGCCAAGGCAATCAGCAGCTCTCTGTGTCTCTGAGTAAGTCCTTTCGACATTATCTTGTGAGAATTACAAGGGGTTTTTAATTTTCCTGTTAGCACAAACAATGCCACATTTTTCTCTTGCAATCTTGCCTTCCCTGCAGGAAAAAAATAATCAGCAGTAAAAATCTTATCAGGACTATTCCAAGCAGTGTGTGGGCCAAAGGAAAGTGCAACAAATCCAGCTTATCGTTTCTGTGCTGCAGTCAGCGGAATGCAGAACACCGATTTTTATCTGCTGCTGGAAGCAACCTGGGGAGTGCTGCTGGAAAGCAGTTTTCTCCATATCCAAACTTTGCCATTTCAGTCCAGGTGCTGATAGTGGAGTGAGCTGTTGGGCCCTCTGCCTTTGGACAGAAGTCAGTGCTTGCCCAGTGCCGGCAAACAGTGCGGGAATGGTTTTAGTGGGCTATTTTTAAGCCCATGGCATGCTGTGTTCTGCAGGTGTTTCCCTAGCATTACAGAGGTTTGTGTTCATCAGTACAGCAGCCAGGATTAAGATTGCTGACCACATCTGAGAAGCACTACACTGGAAAAACAAATACTCAACAGGAATTATTCCCTCCTGTTCTACTGCACCCTTTCCCCGACACATACTTCTGTAGATTCCCAGAATGATTTGGGTTGGAAGACACCTTAGAGATCATCTAATTCTAACTGCCCCACCATGGGCAGGGACGCTAGCCCAGGGTGCTCAAGACCTCATCCAGCCTGGCTTTGATGATGCCCATCCACAAGAAGGATCGAAAGGAGGAACCAGAAAACTCCAGAGCTGTCATCCTGACCTCATTGCCAGGCAAGGTGATGGAACAGGTCACCTTGAGTGCCATCACACAGCACCTACAGGATGGCCAAGGAATCAGGCCCAGCCAGCATGGGTTTAGGAAGGGCAGGTCCTGTCTCACCAAGCTGATCTTTTATGATCAGGTTCCTGCCAGGTGAATGTGGGGCAGGCTGTGGATGGAGTCTACCTGGACTGCAGCAAAGCCTTTGACACTGTCTGCCACAACAAGCTCCTGGCCAAGCTGGCAGCTCCTGGCTTGGACAGATTCACTCTGATATGGGTCAGGAACTGGCTGGAGGGCTGGGCCCAGAGAGTGGTGGTGAATGGTGCCACATCCATCTGGCAGCTGGCACTAGTGCTGTGCCCCAGGGATCAGTGATAGGCACAGTCCTGTTCAATATCTTTATTGATGATCTGGACCAGGGGATTGAGCCCAGCATCAGTGAGTTTGCAGATGACACCAAGCTAGGAGCAGCTGTTGGAAGGTAGGAGAGCCCTGCAGAGGGACCTGGCCAGGCTGGATGGGTGGGCAGAGGCCAATGGGATGA
>WAAF01014224.1:24654-40226 GCA_013400475.1 Tricholaema leucomelas
TGGATGTTAGGAGGAAGTTGTTGTCAGAGAGAGTGATTGGCATTGGAATGGGCTGCCCAGGGAGGTGGTGGAGTGGCTGTGCCTGGAGGTGTTGAAGCCAAGCCTGGCTGGGGCACTTAGTGCCATGGTCTGGTTGCTTGGCTACGGCTGGGTGCTAGGTTGGGCTGGCTGAGCTTGGAGCTCTCTTCTAACCTGGTTGATTCTATGATTCTCTGAACACCTCCAGGGAGGGGACATCCACAGTCTCCCTGGGCAGCCTGTGCCAGTGTCTCACCACTTTCACTGGAAAGAATTTCTTCATAATACTCAATCTGAATCTCACCTGTTCCAGCTTCAATGCATTCCCTCTCATCCTATCACTACAAGCCCTTGTTAGAAGTCACTCCTCAGCTATCCTGTAGGCCTCTTTCAGGTACTTGCATGTGTACTCTAAGGTCTCCCTGGAGCCTTCTCTTCTCCAGCCTAAACGGCTCCAACTCTTGCAGCCGGTCCCCAGAGAGGAGGTGCTTCAACCTCTGATCATCTTCATGGCCTCCTCTGGGCCTGCTCCAGGAATTCAATGTATTTCTTATGCTGGGGACAGCAGAAGTGGATGCAGTACAGTTTCCTTTGCTTGGGTTTTCCAAGTCAGACTATTCAGTGCCTTTAAGGCTTGTTATGCTGCCTTTGGAGGAACCAAGCATTTTCAATAAATACAGAACTTTTTCCCCCTCTATTTTGTTATGAGAAGTCTTTACCAGAATAAGAGGCTCAGTGGTAATTTTCCTTTCAATCAAGTACCTTTATTTTATAGTAAATTAATACCTGCTGCATGTTCCTGGTAGGTATTTATATAATCCCTGTCAACAAGGCTGTTTCTCCTGCTCTGTGCTTCAAGAATGTAGATACTTCTGCTCAGGGTTTAAAATAGCTGTGTGGAACTAGCTGTGAGGTTGAGGTGAAAGAGCAGAATTACCTTGGCAGAGGGTCCCTCAGGAGCCTGACCCTCAGCAGAGGGTTTTGCTCAGTAAAGCTGTGTCCAGGCAGTACCAGAGCTGACTCCCAGCACATGGAGCCTCCTTCAAGCCAAAGGTTTTTTTCCATTTCCCCCCCCAAGTCATTTTTCTAAAATGATGGGAAACAATCATGTGGCAGAATTGGGTGAGCGCTGGGGAAGTTCACCTGCAGCAGGGCAGCCGCACATACACACCTGTACCGCGGCTGTTGGCTGTGGCCCCGCAGCATCCCTTGGGCATCATTGTAAATCCATTCAATATGCATCTCCCTTCCCAGCTTTTGAATGATATGGGCAAAGGGCTGGAGACCACAGAGTGTAGGAACCTCCTTAAATCATTACCTGTGTGAGCACTGATAGAAAGCATCATCGATCGGATAAACACGAAGGAGGTGAGTTCAGCTTGAGAGAGTCTTGAAACACTCTCCTGGAGAAGAACTCTGCATTCAAAGAGGAGAGCATTAGAGGCCCCAGCCAAAAATGTGACCCACAACAAACCCAGGTGAATGAAAGGTTGAGGGGTCAGAGTGAGGAAGATGTCAGCCTTCCTCCCAAAGGAGGAGCTCTGTGGTAAAGGGTTGGACTTGATGATCTGTGAGGTCTCTTCCAACCTTGGTGATACTGTGAGACTGTGATACTGCGAGACTGTAGAGGATGACCTCCTCCTGTCACCCAGCACTGGGCACACTCTGTGTGTTGTGAGGTCTCATTTTCCCTAAGTCATTAAAGACATTGGAAAATGAAGTGAAAAATGCTGCCCTGATTCCTAGTAACTTTACTCCACGGGAACCAATTTGGCACCATTTGAGTGCAGATTTGCAGGAGAATTTGAGTATGAGCGCAGCAAGGTCTCCAGCAGTACATTTCCTCTTAAATACTGTAATTGGAGCCCTGAAATGTCTTTAAGCACTTTATTTTACAAAGAGCTGGGGTTGTGGAATGAAGTCATATAAAGTTATGGTGGCACTTGACAATTTTAGGAGACTTTTAGCCTGCCAAATTGGAGCTGTGGTATGGGTATGCAGGGAACCTCTTACCTCGGCGAGCAGCAATCATGCTGCCAAACTGCAGGCTCTAAATCGCAGCTATTGGCTACAGCAGCAGAAAATGAGAATACAGCTTTTTATGACCTTCAGTGAGCAGGACTATGAACCTGTCACTGGTGAAGCTTTACAAAACATCCCCTTAAGACAGGGAACTGGTGACATTTTATGTGAGCAGATATCATTAGCGAACTCGGCTGCTGGTGGCTTGGGGAACACTCTCACCGTGTGCGACGCAGAACTGAAGTTCACAGATCCTGTTGACGCTTCCCTCCTTGCATCTTCCTTTCTGACTGTGTTGGTATGAGTGCAGGGGAGTGGGAGGAGATGGATGTTTGTTCTCTTCTTTATCCCACACTGGAAATCAGCCCTTTGTGATTAGAATCACAGAGTGATTTAGGTTGGAAGGGACCTCAACCCCCCGCCATAGGCAGGGACACCTCCCACTAGAACAGGTCGCTCAAGACTTCATCCATCCTGGCCTTGAACACCTCCAGGGGGGGGGCATTCACGACCTCCCTGAGCAACCTGTTCCAATGTTTCACCACCCTCACTGTAAAGAACTTCTTCCTAAAATCTAGTTTAAATCTCTTCTCTTCCAGTTTAAACCCATTCTTTTACTGCTGTGACATTTAACCATTCTGCTTTATTTCTTTTCTGGTGGAAAACTGTTACTTGTTAATAATTTCTCCTGACTTGGGCACCCAACCTGGTGCTGTAGGCCAAAACTCATGCTCTGGACTAGAATTGGCATCAGGTTCCTGGGAGGCACCAGGGTAAATCTCAGCATTGAAAAATGTCTTTGTGTCTTTGTGTGAACACAAGGAAAAGCCTGGGTGTTCAGCAGACATTTCTGTTTCTTACAGGAAGTGAAGTTCTTCATAAATTGACAAATGCCTCATGAATCTGAGGCCCTGTTGGCAGAAACCAAATTCATCAAAGGCATCAGTCATATCCCTTGGCTGGGCTTCATGGGGAGCAGAACAGTGAGCTCACTCCTGCAGGTACATTTGCATCCAATGGGAATTATTTTCTCTCTAGGATGGGGAAGCCAAAAATCAAATCTGAGCAAAATCAGCAGCTGAAATATGTTTTTAATAAAGCCAAAAAGCAAAGATCCCTGCTCCACCCAAGGGGGCGTTTTGACTCTTTCGCTTTGTAAATGGCTTCAGGTCTCTAATGGCTTCTTAAGCCTATGTGCAGCTATAAATCTGCCTCCTCAATGTGTTCCACGAGCACGTTTGCTTTTCCTGCTATGCCATACCTTTTGGCAAACACATTTTGCCTTCCCTATAGTTTGTATCTGTTAGGGAGGCATTTTGGTTCAGAGAAGTACCACAACCGAGGCAAATCTGTCTGCCACCCTCATGGCATGCTGGTTTGCTTCCCTGCACATCATTGGTGCAGGTATCCTACATTGTGTGGTCCTGCTCTGGCAGGGGGGTTGGACTTGATGATCTCCTTGGGTCCCTTCCAACCCCTAATATTCTGTGAGCCTGTGATTTCCTTTGCTGCAAACCATTTCTGCTGTCCCACCTCAGGGGTGCACCAAGAGACCAAAGCAGTCTTGCAGGCACCTTCAGTGCACATACTGTAGTGAGGCTGAGGGGGCTCATAGGCCACTCCAAGATGGATTGATCTACTCCTGCTTTTGCACCATGGGCATGACCTCTAGTGTCCAGCTTGGTCTTCCCAATTTCTGGTTGCTGTGCCTCCTTGTCACCTTGTGACGGTTTGGGAGTTCCCTGCCACCCCACTCTTACCAAATCACCCAGACTAGACTCAGCTGAGCTGGCAGTTAAGGACTGAAGCTTTCTACTCACAGCTCAGCACAAGATACAAGCAGATAGTTACAATATTCACAGCAATAGACAGCAGTAGACAAGTTAAAGGTAATGCAGAAACACAACAGCCCTGCCAGAAACCAGAGTGCCCAGGAGGGGCTCCCAACCACCCTGACACTCCTCTACCTTATCCCAGACTTTGCCTTACATGCAAGGTGAGGTTGGAGGATCAGCCAGGGAGGTTAGAAAGCAGAAGGATTACACAGCAGCAGCCCAGGGCACCCCCTGCGACAGAGACACACACGCACTGACCCTCCCACTCCGTCTCATCTATGTTTGTGTTCTTGTTGTTATCCATCTCAGCAAGCCTGTGAGTGCAGCAGACATCAGCCTTGTTTCCTTTGCACAGCCTAGAATCTGATTTTCAACATTAAAATATTCCAATTAGCCTCAAACTAGCACACACCTTGACAGCCTCAGGCTGTAAGTACAGCACAGTAAGCGAAGGCGAGCGAAGAAAAGCCTAGCATGTGCATGCTTGGCCTGCTTTATTTATAAGACAAAGGTATCTCCCTACATATGCTACTCAGATTTTGGGGAATTCTGGCAGAGATAAATAAGGAGAAGCATTTAGAAGCAGGCAAGGTATTTAGGTGGAAGAGCCTTTCCTCTCAGCCAGGCAGCGCCAGGCCAATGAGCTGTCAGAGGGAGATTAAACCTATCAGCATTTCCTACCCAAAACTCTCCTGAAGTTGTGTTCCAGCACAATAGCGAGGGTAATACATGCCTTGTGTCTGGCTGGTTGGCTGCAGCACTGGATTTTGTGAGCACTAAATTTGTGATCCCGTTTACACATCCCCAGAGAGCTGACATATGATAGCATTTTTTATTTGCTATTTTTTCTTTTTATTGTGGAGAATTGCTGGTGGCTGAGTTACCCACAGCTGGAGGAAGCAGAGGCTGCATTGCACTTGACATCTTTAATGAGAGTAGCCAGGAAGGTGCTTCACCACATCATATTATTTCTGAAGTATTTTATAGCATGGCCAAGCCGTGGTGGACATTACCTGCAGCTCTTCTTCTGTTGTGCACAACATCTGCTGTAGTAGAATCACAGAATCAGTCAGGGTTGGAAGGGATCACAAAGAGCAGCCATCTCCAACCCCCCTGCCATGGCCAGGGACACCCTGCCCTAGAGCAGACTGCCCACAGCCCCATCCAGCCTGGCCTTCACAGTATCACCAGGGTTAGAAGAGACCTCACAGATCATCAAGTCCAAGCTGTTACCACAGAGCTCAAGGCTAGACCATGGCACCAAGTGCCACGTCCAATCCTGCCTTGAACAGCTCCAGGGACGGCGACTCCACCACCTCCCTGGGCAGCCCATTCCAGTAGCCAATGACTCTCTCACTGAAGAACTTTCTCCTCACCTCAAGCCTAAATTTCCCCTGGCACAGCTTGAGGCTGTGTCCTCTTGTTCTGGTGCTGGCTGCCTGAGAGAAGAGAGCAACCTCCTCCTGGCTACAACCACCCCTCAGGCTTGAACACCTCCAGGCATGGGGCCTCAACCACCTCCCTGGGCAGCCCGTTACAGACTCTCACCACTCTCATGCAACTTCCTCCTCACCTCCAGTCTGAACCTACCCATCTCCAGCTTTGCTCCATTCCCCCCAGTCCTGTCACTCCTGGATAAGCTAAAAAGTCTCTCCCCAGCTTTTTTGTAGCCCCCTTCAGATCCTGGAAGGCCACAAGAAGGTCACCTGGGAGCCTCCTCTTCTGCAGCCTGCACAGCCCCAACTCTTTCAGTCTGTGCTCACAGCAGAGCTGCTGCAGCCCTCTGAGCATCCTCCTGGCCTTTCTCTGGACATGCTCCAGCGTCTCCACATCCCTCTTGCAAAAGGTGCTCCAGAACTGGATGCAGTAGTAGTGGTCAAATAAAAATGCTAGGAATATACTTCTGTAATACAAGGGGCTTCAGGAACTTGTAAAGCCTTTAAAATAAAGAAAGACTTTGACCTTCTTTATACTTCAGGAGGAATAGCAAGTCTTCTCCAGTGTAGGCCAGATTTTGAATGCTAAGATAGCTGTCCCTTGAGGGTCAGAAGCCTGTGAGGGATGATGCAAAATTAATAATCTGTATTAATTTTGATATCCAGATAATAATTGTTAATAACTATGAAAACTGTTTATTAACATTAAAACTTGCCAGAAAATTTATTCACAAGGTTCAAAACAAACAGGTTGGAAATTTATACACGCAGGGAACAGGCAAAACCTGAGCACTTATTTCTTAAAGTGGCAAATGTAAATATACTGGAACAGGTTTTTCATAGAGTCATAGAATCAGCCAGGTTGGAGGAGAGCTCCAAGCTCATCCAGTCCAACCTAGCACCCAGCCGTAGCCAAGCAACCAGACCATGGCACTAAGTGCCTTATTCAGGCTCTTTTGGAACACCTCCAGGCACAGCCACTCCACCACCTCCCTGGGCAGCCCATTCCAATGCCAATCACTCTCTCTGCCAACAACTTCCTCATCACATCCAGCCTAGACCTGCCCTGGCACAGCCAGAGGCTGTGTCCCCTTTTTCTGTTGCTGAGTGCCTGGCAGAAGAGCCCAACCCCACCTGGCTACAGCCTCCTTTCAGGTACACGTAGTCAGCAATGAGGTCTGCCCTGAGCCTTCTCAAGGATACACACCCCAGCTCCCTCAGCCTCTCCTCACAGGGCTGTGCTCCATGCCCCTCCCCAGCTTCAAAGTTATAAATCAGACAGTACCCAAAGCAGGTGGAACTCTGTTGTCTTGTCTGCTGAGACTTGATTCTTCCCAGACTTCTGGGGAAAGGAGGCAGACAATCTCTGAGCTTGTCTCCTGGCTCCTCTGTGTGTCTCCAAGATTTCTAGTCTTAGCAGGAGACTCTCTGGTGCAGGCAGGATGTCTGCCATGTGCAGTCTCAGCACAATGTCTGGCTGGTGATGCAGGCTGACCACGTGCAGGCATTTAGAGCCTGTTCCTGGTCAGCTCTCCAGACAAATTCAGGATGCAAAATGAGGCAGCAGCAGCCCTGTGCTACCTGCTCATCCCTTTTATCAATATGCAGCCCATGACTAATAAGGCATTGGACACAGATTAGCCAATCAGAATGGCACTTTGCTAGCCCTCAGCATTTTAGGTGAAGCCAGGGCATTTGCCCTCCCCTCTCAGGGGGAGCAGGGGAACATGTCTGGGCAAGCCAACATGGATAAGCCTATGTTTGCCCCATCAAACCTACCACCACAAAGCCTCTGTCTCCTCATCAGAGCTATGTTTTTCTGGCACTCTAAGGATTAAAAGCCTTCCAGGAGAGGTCTTGGTGAGTTCCACCATGCCTCCATTGTGTGTTTCAAACAGAGGGTAGGTTCCCTGGGACAATGTGGCTTAAAATGAGCAAAGCAGGTGCTGCAGCTGCCTGGTGGTGTGGAGGGTCCCAGCAAGATGGCAGAAGTCTGTTTTAAGCAGAGTCTCTGTTGGTTGCTTGTGTGATACAACAGTGAGATGCTATGGTACATGATCTGTTTGAGTTTGCTCAGGTAGCTTGTCTCAGAAGAGACCAAGCCATCCTCCATGCTTTAGGATATCTGTGGTGCCATGGGATCAGGCACCTCCAGCAAATGCTGACTATGGAGAAGTCCTTCTGGCTTGCTTAGATGTACAAATTTTGGATGATGGGTATCAGATGAGGAAGGTTCCTTCTCCCACCTGTCAATACTCAAAAGTGACCCAATGCTTCTCAGGGTCTTGCAGAGACTTTGCTCAGTCTCCCTCCCCTGACCTGACCGTTGGGTTTTGTCCCACTATTGGCCTAACTCCCTTTCTGCACCTCTGTTTGATTCAGCAGAATTTAACCTGTGTCAAGTTTAATCTCTTAACCACCTTGCTAAGCCATTCATGCATCAACTCAGCTCCTTCAAAATAAATCTGCTGTCCAGCTTTCAGGGCAAGGAGGGAAGGAGCGTGGTGCACTCACTTAAAATGAGCAAATGCCCTTGGGTTGGGACTTCTGATCCTGCCTGGTGCTGGGAAGCATTACAGGAAGAAAGTCTCAGTCCTTTTGTGTAAGGCTGCAGTTGATGTTGCTGATTTGAGGAACTTGGTGGGATATGCCTTCAGATACCAAGTCTGACTGCCCATTGGCCGAAGTATATCTACTGCAGGACACTACCTGGAGGGCATTCTGCTGTTTAACTCTCTTTAGACTCTTTACAAAGGCCTTTAGATCCTTTCTTCTTGTTTTTCCTTACTTATTTCTTCCTTCAGTGCTTGTCAAATACAGAAAATGGCAAGTTTTTCCTGCCTCAAAGCCTTAGATGCTTACATTGGCTCTGAAAAATGTAGTGTGTGAAGCTGAGGAGCTGGGACTGTTGGAGGGTTGTTGTTTCTCCTCAGCGAGTTATCTTTAGCCATTAAACTTTGGCTTCAAAGTTGGAAGGGAAATGCATTTTAAAACCACACAGAATAGAGCTAGAGCTGAAAAACAGAGTTCAGAAGGAATGAATCACTGAATATGCATAAACACTGCTACTGAGGGAGAGAGAGAGAATCCAGTTAATGTGTATGTCTGAATGAAGTGACAAAGCTGAAATACAGCTACCCTGTTCTTCTTGAGCAGTGTGCCCAGGTGGCCAAGAAGGCCTATGGCATCCTGGCCTGGATCAGGAACTGTGTGATCAGCAGGACCTATGAAGTCCTTCTACCCATGTACTCAGCACTGGTCAGGCCACACCTTGAGTACTGTGTGCAGTTCTGGGCTCCTCAGTTTAAGAAAGATGTTGAGATGCTCAAATGTGTCCAGAGAAGGGCACCAAGGCTGGTGCGGAAAAACTTCTTTACTGTGAGGGTGAAGGAGCACTGCAGCNTAAGTTCTTCACAGCAGGAGAGATTGGCATGGCATGGGCTGCCCAGGGGGGCAGTGGTGGTGGAGTCACAATGTATGGAGGTGTTTAAAAGGAAACTGGATGAGGCACTTGGTGTTTTCCAACCTGGTTAACTGTGTGATTCTGTGAACAGATGTGCTTGGACAGCATGGAGAGGACAGAAACAACTCTGTTGGAATTTTCCCCATTATGCTTTTGCTGGTTCCATCTTCCGCCGAAACGCTCCTGCTGCAGTGCAGATGGGGTTCACAGGGGCTGGGACTCACATTGAAAGGAATTTCAAAAGCACTGGTGGGATTTTCCATGGTCGCCAAGTTTGAGGTAGAATACAGCTCAGCAGGGTAAGTAGTGAGCCCCTGCTGTTGTAGAACGAGGCATAACATTAGCGCTGCGAGTGAGCAGGAGAATCGGAGGCTTCTCTTCCTGACATCTGGGTTGGATATTAGAAGAAACTTCTTCTCTGAAAATCTTCTTAACCACTGGAAGAGGTTTCCCAGGAAAGTGGTTGAATCCTCATCCCTGGAGTTGTTTACAAGAGGCAGAAGTGTGCTGCTGATGGTTTAACCCCAGACTTGGCAGAGTTAGGTGATCACAGATCACAGGATGTTCACAGGCTCACAGGATGCTGGGGTTGGAAGGGACCCAAGGAGATCATCGAGTCCAACCCCCCTGCCAGAGCAGGACAGTACTATCTAACATGGAACACATCCAGACAAGCCTTGAAAGTCTCCAGAGAAGGAGACCCTACAATCTCATCATGAGTGGACTCAGTGATCTTACAGCTCTTTGCCAGCCACAGTGGTTCTGTGATTATCCCATCAGTATCTTCTCAGGGACAACAAATGTTGGACCTTTGGTGAGATATCTTTGTTTTGGAGACATCTGGATAAGGATCAAGATTCTCACCTGTCTGTAATAATTGTGGAAGAAATTTAAGTGTGTTTTTAAGTCCAACTCTTTCTCAGTAAGGGATGCAATGAGACATTCCAAGTCTGTCTTAGGTGCCTAAAGCCATGGTTAGGCACTTGGTGGGTATTCTGAAGCCCAGCATTGATCTTTCTCTAGGTCTGTCTACACCCTTGGGCATCTGCATGTTTTTAAGTGAAAAAATGGACACTTTCCTGATCCACAGTGATGCTGGACATATTTTACTTCACTTCTGAACTTTGTGTGACCCCAAGTTCATCCTTAATTCAGAAAATGATTTTTTTAACTGAATAAAACAGGTCGTGTGTTAAATTTCCAAGTCCATCTGGTCCTGGCACATCCTCGCTGAGGAGAGCTGGTTCTGGGTGAGCTCTGGGAAGAGACAGGAGGTAGCAACATGTTTTGGTTCACTTTCTCCATCAGTCCAGGGCACAAAAGGATGGCTGAGCTCCTTAAGTCTGGAAATAATCCAACTGACAGTCTCTTAGTGAGCTGCCAGTGGGAAACCTTGCTATGCTTCTCTTTCTTTTAAGCTCCTCTTTCTTTTAAGCTTCTCTTTCTTTTAAGCTTGACTTCCATGGGATCAATTAATGGTAGTGAGTTGGAAAACTGGTTGTTTTGCAAAGTCAATAAATGGTGCCTGCATTGAATGATTTTGTTACAAACCTCTCATTACTGGGGTGAGCAAACAACACAGCTTACAGTCCTGACGTTTATGGGCAGCCTGGACCCAACGACAGCTCAGTCTCCTTTTAACATGAAAGAGGTAGAAATAAAACATCAGGAATGTACAAAACAATGCAGGCACAGTGAGTCTGATGAATCCAACTCGAGGCAGCTTTTGAACAGAATACAATAAGTGAAACCTCTGACTGCACTCAGTGCTGCTTAGCCTTCATGGGTGCTCGTCTTGGGAAGGAGCAGGCGGAAGACTCCGGCAGGTGGAGGTGTTTGTATGCCTGCACTAATCATGCTGCCCATTTTCATGGGGTTGCTGCTTACACCAGTTATGTCTGTGTGCCAGTTTGGACAGCTGCTGTTTTAGTCACTAGAAACAAATATTAGTAGTAAGCACATGCTGCTGGTGCAGTCCAAAAGATGACACATCCATTTCCTGCAGCGTCTTGCAAGTTGGTGCAACATAGGGTGCCAGCGTGTGATGCTGAGTGAGTCTAGCCAGGGAAAGGTGTGACCTGCCAAGGAAAGGTGTGACCTGCCAAGGAAAGAAACTCTTTGTCAGCTCAGAAGTGTGAGCTTGTGAGTGACGACTCTGCTGGGTGACCTGAGGGATGGAGAGAGACTTGGCCAGGTGGGCTCAGGCGAGGCACCCCACTTAGGCTGCAGAGCTTTGGGCCAGTAGAAGCAGCCAAGTCATAATGAGTAGGGGACTGATAAAGCTTCTCTCAGAGAGAATGGGTCTGCTCTGGATTTCACCTGAGTATTTTCACACTGCAGCCTGTAATTGTGCTGATACAATTACACTGAGCATAGCCATCTCTAAAGCCTTTTATTAGCTTTCTTTCGGCTCACTGCTGCGGAGGCTGTGATACAGACCTGCTGTCTGCCAGCACAAAGGTGACTGTGCCATAAACACCTCAATCCACCTTCAAAGCAGTGCTTTCTTCTTGCCTAGTTCAGGAGTAATGCTGGAGTTCAGATTTATCCTGATCAGTATTAGAAAAGGTCCTGCTGGATGTTACATGAAAAGCAGTATTTCAAGGCTGCTTTTGAAGTCTTAGGGACTTGATGCTCTTGGTACTTTGTGAACAGTGCTACCTATTTAAAACCACAGAGTAGCACATAGCAGGTGTTTGAACGATGTTTGGATGAGGAGATAAAGAACATGGTCTAACAGTTGTGAACAGGGAGATGTTGGGTTGTGGTGGGAATTGATGATCCTAAGGCCTTTTCCAACCAGGCCATTCTGTGATTCATAAAAACCCTACAGATGTAATGCTGGCTTGGTCAGCAGAGGAGATCCACCACACAGGCAATCGGGGGACTGAAGGGTTTTCAGTGTTATCTCTTCCTGTTGTCATCCCTGCACAGCAGTCTGGGGATTGAATTTCACAGACTCACAGAATTGTCAGGGTTGGAAGAGACCCTAAGAATCATCTAGCTCCAAATACCCTGCCATGGGCAGGGACACCTCACACTAGATCAAGTTGCCCACAGCCACATGCAGCCTGGCCTTAAAAACTTCCAGGGATGAGGCTTCCACCGCCTCCTTGGGCAACCTGTGCCAGTGTCTCACCACCCTCATGAGGAAGTACTTCTTCCTAACAGTCAATCTCAATCTCCCCTCTTCTAGCCTGGATCCATTCCCCCACCCCAGTCCTATCCCTATGTGACATCCTAACAAGTCCCTCAGTAGCTTTCTTGTAGCCCTTTCAGATACTGGAAGGTCACAATAAAGTCTCCTCAGAGCCTTCTCCAGACTGAACAACCCCAACTCTCTTGACCTGTCCTCATAGCAAAGGCGCTCCAGGCCTGTTCTGTTTAGTTCACCAGGTACACAGTCCTGCACAGCTTGTCACTCTGCATGCTGGATGCTGCTCTGCTCTTGGGATGTATCTGAAATTATGAAACAAGATACAAAAGGTCTCTGTACAGAGGCATTAAATGCCATCAGAGCCTCAGGGTCTGAACTGATCGTTCCTGAGCCAGACTGTGTGCTGTGTGTGTCCAAGGCAGGACACTCACATGTTCATGAACATCCAAAGAGCTCTGGTATCAAGGCTGGACCTAGTTCTGGTGCTGAGTCTGAAAGAGCAGCATGGCTGACCTGGAGCAATGTAGGAGTTTGCTTGAAGAGAGCACTGGGGTTTGAGTGCTTTCCTAGCATTTCCCCCCTCCTCCCCACTCCAGACATGGGTAAGGAAGTCAGAAAATCTGGGACCATTTTACAGTCTTTCTCATGAAAATTGTTTTACAGGCTCATGACTGTAAATGCAGAAGCAGTTATTAGCAGGAGTTGTGCTGGGTCCTCTTTCTAGCTAAAGCCTAATGTCACATGTGGTGGCACACAAGTGAAGTTGTATTAGGACAATTTGTCCTTATTTTTTCTTTCCTCCTTTAGGCTTTCAGCAAGGTTTCAGATAGCTACAACCCAGTCATATTCACTGGGTGCCTTTTAATCCTGTGTATGTGAGGTATTGGAAAGGTCTACACAGGCTGTGCTTTGCATTAATATGGTTGGGAAAGTGACTTGCTTGTCTACTGACAGCAGCATTCAGTGACAAGGTCATCCCTGCTTGGTTAGGGGCTGAGCAGTCAGCCCCTCCACAGCTGTCTCCTTACTTGAGGAGGTACTTCCGTGGATCTGTGTGCCTGGGCTGTGCAAGAAGCTCCATGGCATGGCTGGATGTTAGCTGGGATGATGCTTCCTTCAACAGAAAGAATTAGGAAAGAAAAACGTCCCAGGACATGGTGAGAGAGTAACTGATAGTAAGCAAAAGTTATAAATAGAAAATATTGTGGACACAAGTGAGTGGTGAAAAATCCACCTGCATATTTAGAATCATAGCATCATAGAATCAAGCAGGTTGGAAGAGAGCTCCAAGCTCATCCAGCCCAACCTAGCACCCAGCCCTAGCTATTCGATTAGACCATGGCCCTAAGTGCCCCAGCCAGGCTTTTCCTGAACACCTCCAGGCACAGCCACTCCACCACCTCCCTGGGCAGCCCATTCCAATGCCAATCACTCTCTCTGTGAAGAACTTCCTCCTAACATCCAGCCTATACTCGCCCTGGCACAGCCTGAGACTGTGTCCCCTTCTTCTGTTGCTGGTTGCCTGGGAGAAAATAGTGTATGTTTGGGAGAGATTCAGCATCCTCTTTCTGTCTCTTTGCCCTAAAGCCTTCCATTGCCATGAGCTTTTCACTGTGCTGCACTCCAGCCTCACAACTGTTGCAGGTGCCTCCTCCAGCAGCTTGGAGACCCCTCTTGTATTCCTTCAAAAACATCAAGGAAAGCAGTTTCAGTTCCATGGGAGGACTGACTGGCAGGTCCAGCTGTCAGACAGAAACCTCAAACTTGAGCACTTTCTGACTCAAAAGACCCAGTGTAGTGTCCCACCGTCGCCCAGTCTGTCCCTCCCTGGTGGCCCTGCCTGCCATGGGGGAATCTTCTTGATAAGAAACCAGTGAGGCATCCCAGCCCTGTGTCAGCATTGCAGGAGCTGGGGTTTGGGGCTTTTTTGTTCATTTATCTTTTCCAAAGAAAATGGATATGTTTGCATGGGTTTTTTCCCCCTCCAGAATGTTTTGCTTTTAGAATCAAAACAGTATCAGAATGAAATCTGTATTGACAGAAGAGGTTGGGGAGGAAAAGCATTGGCTGACTGTATGGCTGCTGGTTTTGGTTTAGCTCACGGAAGATGAGTTTCTGGAACTCTGCTTAGCAGCCTTGAGCTACCCTGGTAGAAGAGAAGGTGGATGTCAGACCCTGAGCACCTACTCAAGGTGGAGGCAATGGCTAGAGAGATGCAAATGGCCTTGGGTCCTTGCTCAAGTAGGAGCAAAGAGAGTGGTGGTGGCAAGGTTGTACTTCAAATTGAGCAGTTGGGAGTTGTCAATTACTGTTTCATTTGAAATATTTGTGGAACTTGTGGGTACTAAAAAAGTAGAAACCTTCAGACTTGCACTTTCTTCTTCTTTAATGTCGATTGTGGAGGTGGAAGCATCATCCCTGAGACACTGAAAGTTAAACTTGATGGGATTCTGAGCAACCTGATCTAGTTAAAGATGTCTGTGATGGTTTGGGTGTTACTCTCCCCCCTGCACTTAACAAAATCACCCAGACTAGGCTGAGTCGATCTGGAAATTGAAGGAATGAAGCTATAGTTACAGCTTAGCACAATATACAAGCAGATATTTACAACACATGCAGAAATAGACAAGTTAAAGGTAATGCACAACAGCTCTCCCAGAAACCAGAGTGCTCAGGAGGGGCTCCCAACCACCCTGCCACCTTCTCCCCACTCCTCTACTTTACCCCATACTTTGCCTTACGTTCAGAGTAGGTTTGGAGGGTCGGCCAGGGGGGTTAGGAAACAGATAGATTAGTCACACAGACAGCAGGTTAGGTTAGAGGGAAGTGCAGCCCCAAAGACAGAGAGCAAAACAACTGCATTGTCAACGTTTATGTTCTTGTTCTTATCCATCTCAGCAAGCCTATGAGTGCAGCAGATATTAGCATTGTTTCTCTTTCACAGCCTAGCATCTAGTTCTTCTCACTAAAACATTCTAGCTAGCTTCACACTGGCACAATGTCCCTGCTCACTGCAGGGGGCTTGGACAAGAGGACCTGTGAGGGTCCCTTCCAACCCAGTGCATTCTATGATTCCTTGTTCTTCATTTTCCCAGAGGTAAATATTAAAGGGAATTGTAATATTGAGAAGCATTAAAAAAACCTTGGATTTGATTTTCCATCTAGGCAGCCTCGGAAAATTCTCTTTAATCTCCCCTCTTCCTTTCCAAGAGTTGCTTGCATAAAGCATTTCTTAGCCCTGCCCCCCCAACATGATCACACTTTGCATAACATTGCAGCGTTCAGGATATTCAGGAACCTTGGATCTTCTTCACAATGTCACAGTCTCACAGTCTCAGAGTATCACCAAGGTTGGAAGAGACCTCACAGATCATCAAGTCCAAGCTGTTACCACAGAGTTCAAGGCTAGACCATGGCACCAAGTGCCACGTCCAATCCTGCCTTGAACAGCTCCAGGGACGGCGACTCCACCACCTCCCTGGGCAGCCCATTCCAGTAGCCAATGACTCTCTCACTGAAGAACTTTCTCCTCACCTCAAGCCTAAATTTCCCCTGGCACAGCTTGAGGCTGTGTCCTCTTGTTCTGGTGCTGGCTGCCTGAGAGAAGAGAGCAACCTCCCCCTGGCCACAACCACCCCTCA
>WAAF01014224.1:40260-160651 GCA_013400475.1 Tricholaema leucomelas
TCTGTCTGGCTGCTCTCAGCCACTCCGACCCCAGCCTGTATCTCTGCATGGGGTTGTTGTGGCCAAAGTGCAGCCCCTGGCACTTGGACTTATTGAAGTCTTCCCCTTGGACTCTGCCCATCTGTCCAGGCAGTCGAGGTCCTGCTGCAGAGCCCTTCTGCCCTCCAGCCCAGCCACATCTGCCCCCACCTTGGTGTCATCTGCAAACTTGCTAATGACTGACTCAGTGCCCTCATCCAGGTCATCTGTGAAGATGCTAAAGAAGATGGGGCCCAGCACTGATCCCTGAGAGACACCACTAGTGACTGGCCACCAGCTGGATGTCCTTATGGGTCGTGGAAATGAGATGTTTGTTTAACTTTACCACACTTACTTCGTCTGCTCATTGCTTGGTTTTCCTCTTGTCTGAGCGCAGATGGAGGTTTTCAGTAGCTGGTGAATCCGGAGAGGCACGTGCAGACCCGGGCAGGCTGGCACGCCGCTGCGCTTGCTGCACGCTCTCCTTTTCAATGCCGCCTCTTTTTATCCTCCAGTTGTTGTTTGAAAAATCATGTAAGCATAATAGGGATAATTAGCTTTGACTAGGAGCAAATCTGGCAATAAAACACATTAGCTACAGCTTTAAATCAACATCTCAGCCTGCAGCCTCAACTTAAGTCGCAGCGCCGGTAACATCTAATTAAAAGTGAGATGCTCATCTAGGCTCTGGCTTTGAATGGCCTCTGTGTGCGCCTGGGCGCTCGCCTGGCTGCCCTCTGCGCCTCAGATCCTGGCGCTTGCAGCTGAGAGCTCCTTTGAACCTTATGCTATGATCACAGGGAAAAGGCAGGAACACTTAACAGAAACACAGCTTGAAAGTTCAAAGCCTGCTAATAGAGGAGATGTTCAAGGCCAGGTTGGATGTGGCCTTGAGTCCAGGCGGCCAAGAAGGCCAATGGCATCCCGGCTTGGATTAAAAATGTTGTGGTCAACAGGAGCAGGGAGGGGATTGTGCCCTTGGCCTTGGCTTTGGCAAGTCCACACTTTGAGTATTGTGTCCAGTTTTGGGCACTGCAATACAATAGAGTTGTGGAGGTGCTGGAGGGGGTCCAGAGGAGGGCAACAAGACTGTGAAGGGCTTGGAGAATAAATTTTGTGAAGAGATACTGAAGGGAAGCTGGGGATGGTTAGTTTGAAAAAGAGGAGGCTGAGAGGAGACCTCATTGGTCAGCTCCTACAGCTACCTGAAGGGATGTTGTGGAGAGGCTGCTGCTGGGCTCTTCTCACAGGTAACTGGAGACAGAAGAAGAGGGAATGGCCTCAAACTGAGGCTGGGGAGGTTTAGCTTAGACATTGGGAAAACGTTTTTCTCAGAGAGAGTGGTCAGGGACTGGAATAAGCTGCCCTGGGAGATGCTGGAGTCACTCTCCCTGGATGTGTTTAAGAGTCTGTGATGGTTTCAGTGTTCCCCACCCACACACACTTTGGAAAGTCACCCAGACTGAGCTCAGTCGATCTGGAAATGGAATGAAGCTTTATATTTACAGCGTAGCACAATCTACAAGCAGATAGTTACAGTATATACAGTTATATACAGAAACACAGCAGCCCTCCCAGAAACCAGAGTCCCCAGGAGGGGCTCCCAACCACCCTCTACCTCACCTCAGACTGTACCTTATGCTCAAGGTAGTTTGGAGGGTCAGCAGGGGGGGTTAGTAAGCAGAAGGATTAGTCAGGCAGCAAGTTAGGTTAGAGAGAGGAGTGCAGCCCAAAAGCCCAGAGAGCAAAGAACTCCCTTGTCTATGTTTGTGTTCTTGTTCTTATCCATCTCAGCAAGCCTGTGAGTGCAGCAGACATCAGCACTGTTTCCTTTTCACAGCCTAGCATCTAGTTCTTCTCACAAAAATATCCCAGCTAGGCTGTAACTAGCACTGAGTCCTTTAGATGTGGTGCTTGGAGATATGGTTTAAGGTGAATCTTGTAGAGTAGGGTTCTAGGTTGGACTTGGTGATCCTGAGGGGCTTTGCCAGCCTGGATGTTTCTGTGGTTCTGTGAGTCTAGGTGAGAGGTGTCCCTGCCCATGGCAGGGGGAGGTGGACTAGATGTTCTCAAAGGTGTCTAAGGGCTCTTCCAAGCTAAGCTGTTCTGTGATTCTACAGGTAGCATGTTTAACTTGCATTGTTAGATGAAGTTCTTCACAGAGAGAGTGATTGGCATTGGAATGGGCTGCCCAGGGAGGTGGTGGAGTTGCCGTCCCTGGAGGTGCTCAAGAAAAGCCTGGATGAGGCACTTAGTGCCATGGTCTGGTTGACTGGATAGGGCTGGGTGCTAGATTGGACTGGATGAGCTTGGAGGTCTCTTCCAACCTGGGTGATTCTATGATTCTATGCCTAAGAGTTCTTACTTATGCCTTGGCTCAGACTTGCAGAAATCAGGAGTGTATTTGTAAGTCTGTGTTCCTAGAGCAAGAAAGATACATCAGGATCTGGAGCTGAAATGTGTAATAGCAGAGCTTCAGCTTTCTCCTGCCCTTGAAAGAGCATCTCTGGGTTGACTTCAGCAATGAAAAGACATTTGTAGTGCAGATTAAATCCATTCACATGGGGGACCTGTGGGGAACACAAATGTATGTGGAATCGAGCTGTGCCAGTTTTCACCTTGTAGAGCAGTCCTTCCTCTCGGAGAAAGGCAGTGGGGCTCAGGCACCAGACCTGCTTCCTGTGTTTGTTAAGTCCTTGCTGGACACCTCCCTCTACCTGATGTCTTTGGAAGCTTTATTTTAGGGGCTTGCTCACCTCCCATAAATGTGTGTGCTACCACTGGTTTATTCTGGCTAGAAATGTGGCCTCAAGTCTCTAATAATGAACACAAAACCCAAATCAATGCAAGAGTTCTGGGCTCCTGAATTCAAGAGAGATGTTGAGGTGCTGGAAGGTGTGGAGAGAAGGGCAGCAAGGCTGGGGAGGGGCCTGGAGCACAGCCCTGTGAGGAGAGGCTGAGGGAGCTGGGGGTGTGCAGCCTGCAGAAGAGGAGGCTCAGGGCAGGCCTCACTGCTGTCTGCAGCTCCCTGAAGGGAGGCTGTAGCCAGCTGGGGTTAGGCTCTGCTGCCAGGCACCCAGCAACAGAACAAGGGGACACAGCCTCATGATGTGCCAGGGCAGGTCTAGGAGGAAGTTGTTGTCAGAGAGAGTGATTGGCACTGGAATGGGCTGCCCAGGGAGGTGGTGGAGTGGCCGTGCCTGGAGGTGTTGAAGCCAAGCCTGGCTGGGGCACTTAGTGCCATGGTCTGGTTGGTTGGGCAGGGCTGGGTGCTAGGTTGGGCTGGATGAGCTTGGAGCTCTCATCCAAACTGGTTGATTCTATGATTCTATGTCATGTCATATGTCATGTCATGTCATGTCTATGTCATGTTCTTCTTACAGAAGAACAAAGCCTTTGTGATCAAGGGACATCTCTGGGAGCCTAATGCATCCTGGGGAACCTTGGAAATACCTGAGGGTGTTTCTGTGGTGTAGGCTTACACAGCCCCCCACAGTTGAGATTTGTACAGAATGCAGCTTAAAACCGAGAGCAAGAGCAGGGCTGCCTTGGGGAGACATCTTTGGGATTGGGGCTGGTGCTGTAGTGCATTTTCCCATTTTATTGTTCAGCACCACCTGAAGTAAGCAGAAGCAGCCAAGTAAAGTCCATGTGTCTGGAAAATCCAATGGTGGGGTATTTTTGTAGGTGCTACCTCCAACTGCCTGGGTGCACCCTGAGTTGTACAAGGAGATGGAGCTGAGGCAGTTGTACCAAATGCAGACAGACCCTTGGTTTAACTGCCCACAATGGCTGAAGGTGGCTTTGAGCTCAGACAGATGGAAGGGGATGCCTGATTTTTTTTTTACAGATTCTGGATGATAGAATGCATTGGGTTGGAAGGAACCCTTGAAGGTCATCTTGTCCAACGCCTCTGCAGAGTGTGGGGACATAGAATCATAGAATCAGTCAGGGTTGGAAGCTACCACAAAGGGGCCACGGGCAGGGACACCCTACCCTAGAGCAGACTGCACACAGCCTCATCCAGCCTGGCCTTAAACACCTCCAGGGATGGGGCCTCAACCACCTCCCTGGGCAACCCATTCGAGGACATCTTTAACTAGGTCAGGTTGCTTGCAGCCACATCAAGTTTGACCTTGAATGTGTCCAGGGCTGGGGCCTCCACCACCTCTATGGGCAGCCAGGTCCAAAATTTCACCACAACATAGTAAAGAACTTTGTCTCCTTAGGTCTAACCTAAATCTACCCTGCTTTAGTTTAAAACCATCGCCCCTTGTCCGCTCACTACAGGCACTTGGAAACAGTCCCTCCCCAGCTCTCTTGTAGCCCCCTTCAGGCACTGGGAGGGCCCTGTCAGGTCTCCCCAGAGCCTCCATGCTCCAGCCCTCTGATCATCTTTGTGCCCCTGCTCTGGACCTGCTCCAGCAGATCCCTGTCTTGAACCTTCTAAAGGGTTGAGGACTCCAAAGCTAGACACAGTACTCCCAGTGAGGTCTCACCAGAGAGACCTGGCAGCACCACCTCCCTGTCTGCTGGCCACGCTGTTGTGATGTAGCCCAGGATGCCATTGAACTTCTGGGCTGCAAGTGCATTTCTGGCTCGTGTCAAGGTTCTTGTCCACCAGCATCCCAAAGTCCTTTTCTGCATGGCTGCTCTCTTATCACATAATCCCTCAGCCTGTGTGGATAGTGAGGATTGCCCCGATGCAGGTGCAGGACCTCAGGAGGTGCCCCTGCTAGTTACAGGTGTGTAGCTGTGTGACACAAGCAGCCTGGCAGAGCTTTTGGTGAAGGCAAGAGCTGTGGGCTTTGCTCTCTGCTGCACGAAGGCTGTACTGCAGTGGCAGACCTAGCACTGAATGCAAGGTGGGGTTTGATCGGTGCAATGTGTCGTGAGCTTGTTTTTTCATTCATGGGGGTGCTGGGTACTGTACGGAGTTTATTCTGCAGTCAGAGCTGCTGCACCTTCTGCCTCCTGCTTACTTGGCATTGCCAGTCTCTGTCCCCTCGCTGCCAGGCTGGGTGAGCTCATAATAGCATTTTACCACTTCAGCAGACATCAGTAATGTGTTGCCTTTCCTAGCCG
Organism: Tricholaema leucomelas; assembly: GCA_013400475.1. Taxonomy (NCBI): domain Eukaryota; kingdom Metazoa; phylum Chordata; class Aves; order Piciformes; family Lybiidae; genus Tricholaema lacrymosa; species Tricholaema leucomelas. Next base: position 45,364 of record WAAF01014224.1, read on the forward strand.
AGAGCTCTCGTCAGACCCCACCTGGAGTACTGTGTGCAGTTCTGGAGCCCCCAACACAAGAAGGACATGGAACTGCTGGAGCCAGTCCAGAGGAGAGCCACGAAAATGCTCAGAGGGCTGCAGCAGCTCTGCTATGAGGACAGGCTGAGAGAGTTGGGGCTGTGCAGCCTGGAGAAGAGAAGGCTTGGAGGAGACCTTAGAGTGGCTTTGCAGTATCTGAAGGGAGCCTACAGGAAGGCTGGGGAGGGACTATTGACAAGGTCTGGGAATGTCAGGACGAGGGGGAATGGGTTTGAACTGGCAGAGGGGAGATTTAGACTGGATGTTAGGAGGAAGTTCTTTACAGTGAGGGTGGTGAGACACTGGCACAGATTGCCCAGGGAGGTTGTGGATGCTTCCTCCCTGGAGGTGTTTAAGGCCAGGCTGGATGAGGCCTTGAGCAACCTGCTCTAGTGGGAGGTGTCCCTGCCTATGGCAGGGGGTTGGAGCTGGCTGATCCTTGAGGTCCCTTCCAACCTAAACCATTCTATGATTCTGTGATTCTGTGATATTGCTGATAGCAGGGTGGGCTCCAGCCAAGGCTGTCCAGCTTTAAGTCTGCTGGTGGATGCCACACTTTCTGAAAGGACAACACCTTTACTGAAAGGGTGGGCAGCCATCAAAATAGGTTGCCCAGGAAAGTGGTGGAGTCTCTAACTCTGGAGGTACTAAAAATACCCCAAAGTGTAGACATGGTACTCTGGGACGTGGTTGAATGTCTGTGGTGTTAGGTCAGTGTGTGAGGTTGATGATCCTAGATCATTTTCCAACTGAAATGATTCTAGGACACCACACCACTGACCAGTTTGGCCAAGCCAAACAAGTTTGGCCTATTGTTCCAAGACCTTGACTACAGGCAGGTAGGCAGGGCAGTTTAGCCTAAAGTGAGGGACAAGGTAAGTTTGGGTATGAGCTATGCCAGTCCCTGCCATGGAGCTGATCTGCAGAGCTGCAGAACATGTGTTTTAAGAAGAGGGGCGTTGATGGGCGTGGGGAGAGCGTTCACTTTTAGAGTTAATTTACCAGAGCAAACTGCTTGGAGCGTTTCAGCTGATGGTGCACTGCTGTCCCCAAAGAAGCAGTAACTCCTTGCCTAAAGCCAGCTTCAGTACAAATGCTGATGATTAATGCCTGGAGATCCCAGTGGTCTTGGAAGCAATATAGTTAAGTAAAAGGCAATGGGTTGGATAAAAGTTCTTAAATCAGACTAATGTTGGCAAATGTCACTTGAAAGAGAGGGATTTTGGAAGAGGAAAAAGGAAAAGGGAGGGTAATTCAAGCAGGAATTCAAAGGAGAGAAAGCAGACATTCCCACAAACTAATAGCATCTCTACAAAGGAGAAAATGAGCCTGCTCAGATTGAAATTTAATCACAGAAAGGATTTTATTGTAACAAGGAGAATTCTAATTGCCACTCGCAAAAGGAGAGGTTTTTCTGCCTCTCAGCCAGCACACAGCCACCGGAGCCCAGTGCTGGGCAGGAGGCACCGAGCTGGGTCAGAAGGAAGAGCCACAGCAGTTCTCACACCAGTAATTACTGTAGTCTCTGCCAAGAACTAAAGCAGATTCATTTAGAGAGGCAGTTATGAACGTTTCACATGCAAGTGCCATGCAAGCATTGCTCTAGCAGCAAGCATCTGTCTTACCCAGTGCTGCAGTGTGGCCTGGGGTGCTCCCTGTGGAGTCTTCATGGTCCTCCTCTACTTGAACTCTGCAGCTGTTGGAGCTGGAGTTCTAGCTCAGACATAAGAATATTCAGAACAGGGAAACTTAGAAGCAGAAGCTCTGAGGGGAGAGGTGAACATTCTAGGGCAAGGCCATAGAATGGCAACAGTGGATAAGTTAATAGCATTTCACTGGAGCATCGAGAGCTTTATGTCTGGAAGCACAGCTTGGACCTTCCCCTTGCTGCCTCTGCCACTTCAGCTGCGTCTGCTGCTATCTTCTCTCACTGCTGTTTTGGCTGCTGCTGCTGCTTTTGCTGCTTTGCCACCACTTGACCCCTTCCCCATCCTCCTTAAGGTTCTTATATTTCTCTGGTAGTTTATTTTCTCCTTATACTGTTATATTGAAACTATAAGAAATACAAATTCATTTTCCCCTGACTTCCCCAAAAAATCCATGTTGTAGTGAGTTTATTTTACCGGGGCAGGGATCCACCCCAACCCAGGACAAACTCATACCAAGGCATGGCTTGGGAGAGGTTTGGGGCACTAGAAACCCTTACAGTGATGGATCACAACTGCAGTTGTGCTGCAGACTCATTGCTGGTGGATGAGAAGCTCAACAGGAGCCAGCAGTGTGCACTTGCAGCCCGGGGGGCCAACGAGAGCCTGGGCTGCAGCAGGAGAAGTGTGGCCAGCAGGGCCAGGGAGGGGATTGTCCCCCTCTGCTATGCTCTGCTGAGACCCAACCTGGAGTACTGCATACAGTTCTGGAGCTCCCATTACAAGTAGGATGTGGAGATGCTGGAATGTGTCCAGAGCAGGGCCAGGAGGGTGCTCAGAGGGCTGCAGCAGCTCTGCTGTGAGCACAGACTGAAAGAGTTGGGGCTGTGCAGGCTGGAGAAGAGGAGGGTCCCAGGTGACCTTCTTGTGGCCTTCCAGGATCTGAAGGGGGCTACAAAAAAGCTGGGGAGGGACTTTTTAGGCTGTCAGGGAGTGACAGGACTGGGGGGAATGGAGCAAAGGTGGAGGTGGGGAGAGTCAGGCTGGAGGTGAGGAGGAAGTTGTTGAGCAGGAGAGTGGTGAGAGGCTGGAATGGGTTGCCCAGGGAGGTGGTTGAGGCCCCATGGCTGGAGGTGTTTCAGGCCAGGCTGGCTGAGGCTGTGGGCAGCCTGCTCTAGGGTAGGGTGTCCCTGGGCATGGCAGGGGGTTGGAACTGGCTGCTCCTTGTGGTCCCTTCCAACCCTGACTGATTCTATGACTCTAAGGCCACTCAAAAGGTCAATAAATGCAGAAATGCAGCACAATATAAATACAGAAGTATTTCAGTGGCTAATAAATGCCTCCCAGAGGGCACACCTTGTATTTCCTTCTCTGAATTAGCAGGTGATTGCTATTTGTGTTCCAAGGAAAAAGTTAGAGGAGAAATGCTGATAAAAATCCCACCTGTTGCTTGTGGTTCAGCAGCGTGAGTCCTTTCAGGAGCTGGCTGATCTATGCAGTTGGACTTTTAGCTTTATTTAGAAACAATTACAGCCACCTCCGAGCTCAAAATATGTCCACAGCTTCTCTTTAACTACTCAGTATTTTCTCTCTTATTCCCTTGCTGAATAGGTTGTTGTTTGCTTCCTTATTTTTGTTACAAACGCATTTCAGGCTGGGATGATTTGATTGATATGTTCTGTTTCTTTTCTCTATTTATGGTTTCGAGCTCCTGGAGTCTCCACTGACTTCATTAGTTTGGAAAATAAGTAGCCTCAGCATTATTATCTTTCTCTGTCCTAGTTGTGGGGGTGTTTGTGCGTGTGTGAAACAAGCAATAGGAAGAAAGGCCCATGGAAAGCATACTTTAACAGGAGGAAAACCAAACCAGCTGTTTTGTGAATTTGGTGTGGTGGGGAATGATACCAGCAATGCTCAACAAGCTTCCCTGCTTAGTATTCAATCAGCTGCAAGGTTTTTTAAAGAAATTAAGATTAACATAATATTTGACAGCTTTTACTGCATTGAAAATCGCTTCTGAAGTGCTCAGTAAGCAAACCTAGAATCATAGAATCATAGAACCAGTCAGGGTTGGAAGGGACCACAAGGATCAGCCAGTTCCAACCCCCTGCCATGCCCAGGGACACCCTACCCTAGAGCAGGCTGCCCACAGCCTCAGCCAGCCTGGCCTGAAACACCTCCAGCCATGGGGCCTCAACCACCTCCCTGGGCAACCCATTCCAGCCTCTCGCCGCTCTCACACTGAACAACTTCCTCCTCACCTCCAGACTGAGAACTTGCATTCTCCTTCCTTAATTTGGTTTCTTAATAATAATTTTGCATCCACTTCTCTCTCTGCTGAAGTTGAGAAGCTCTATTTGCTCCATTTTGGAGGCTCTGGTGGCTGCTCAGGAGGAGGAGGAGGGGATGCAGTTCCAGTGGCAGAGCGAGTGCTGTGGTGCATTCGCAGCAGCCAGCTGACACCCTGCGAATTCTGAGCGTTGCTGTGGGAACACAGGATCCCTCATCACTGGGTGCTCCCAGTCGTGCCCTGAGTGCAGTGGGTCACCAGTGGGCCACCAGCAGGTTGTCTGAAGAACACTTTATTAACCTCTGAATAAGGAAGTTCACAGTCTCACAGTATTACCAAGGTTGGGAGACCTCATAGATCACCAAGTCCAAGCTGTTGCCACAGAGCTCAAGGCTAGACCATGGCACCAAGTGCCACGTCCAATCCTGCCTTGAACAGCTCCAGGGACGGCGACTCCACCACCTCCCTGGGCAGCCCATTCCAGTAGCCAATGACTCTCTCACTGAAGAACTTTCTCCTCACCTCAAGCCTAAATTTCCCCTGGCACAGCTTGAGGCTGTGTCCTCTTGTTCTAGTGCTGGCTGCCTGAGAGAAGAGAGCAACCTCCCCCTGGCCACAACCACCCCTCAGGTAGCTGCAGACAGCAATGAGGTCTGCCCTGAGCCTCCTCTTCTCCAGGCTAAACAATCCCAGCTCCCTCAGCCTCTCCTCGTAGGGCTGTGCTCGAGGCCTCTCCCCAGCCTCGTCGCCCTTCTCTGGACACGTTCAAGCATCTCAATGTCCCTCTTAAACTGGGGGGCCCAGAACTGGACACAGTACTCAAGGTGTGGTCTAACCAGTGCAGAGTCCAGGGGCAGAATGACCTCCCTGCTCCTGCTGGCCACACCATTCCTGATGCAGGCCAGGATGCCATTGGCTCTCATGGCCACCTGGGCACACTGCTGGCTCATGTTCAGGCTGGTATCCATCAGCACCCCCAGATCCCTTTCTGTTTGGCTGCTCTCCAGCAGTTCACTCAGAGCTGCAGAACAAGGACTGGAAGGAAGCTCCAAAGATCTAGTGTGACCCCTCTGCCAGATCAGGTTCACCTAGAGCATGCTGCATAGTATGCTGTCCAGGTGGGATTTGTATGACTCCAGGAATGGAGACTCCACCACCTCACTGGACAGCTTGTTCCAGTTCTCTGCCACCATCAAAGTAAAGAAGTTTCACTTTATGTTTAGGTGGAACTTCCTGTGTTCGTGTTTGTGGCTGTCCTGTCACTGGGCACCACTGAAGAGAGACTGGTCGCATGCTCCTGACACCCACCCTTTAAGTGTTTTTAGGCATTGATAAGATCCCTGACTTCTCTTATCCAGTGCAAAGAGCCCAAGTCCCTCAACCTTTCATAGAATCACAGAAAACATCAGGTTGGAAGAGATCTCCAAGCTCATCCAGTCCAACCTTCTGCCCAGCACTGCAGGGGCAACACCAAACCATGTCCCTAAGCACAGCTCCACAGGCTGCTGAAACACTTCCAGGGATGGTGACTACAGCACTGCCCTGGGCAGAACATTCCATGGCTGAGAGCCCTCTCTGGGAAGAAATATTTCCTAGCATCCATCTTGAACCTCCCCTAGGGCAGCTTAGAACCATTTCCTCTGCTCCTGTTGCTTGCCACCAAGGAGCAGAGGCTGCCCCCTCTTCGCTCCAACCTCTCTGCAGGGAGCTGTAGAGAGCAGTGAGCTCTGCCCTCAGCCTCCTCTTTCTTCATAAGAGAGATGTTCTAGTGCCCCATCATCTTCATAGCCATTTCTTGTACCGTCTTAAGCAGTTTCCTGACTTTCTTGAACTGGGGAGCCCAGAACTGGACAGAGTACTCCAGATGAAGCCTCACCATGGCAGAGTAGATGGGGAGGAGAACCTCCATCAAACGAGAAGCTATGCCTTTGTGCCAGCACTGAAAGAGTTAACAAGATTAGGCTTTAAAAAGAGTGAGACTGAAACTCTGACTTTGCCATAATGTGCAGTGCAGTCACAGCCTGTGCTACATCTCCAGCTCTCCGTGCCAGCAGAGGCGTTTGGGCTAGAGGGAATTAAGCAGAGAATTGTGCAAACATTGGGGAGCGGCACTGAAATTACTCAGCAGTCATTTTTTGGGCTACTTTAGGATTAATTTGCAAATTTGCTCTTGATAATCATTTGTAAAATAATCATAACCCTGAGACCCAGGTCGCAGCAAGGCAGTGTTTTAAACACCTTGAGCCTGGGAAAATGAGAAGTCAATCAGAACAGAATTAGGACTTCTGTTGTCGTTCAGATTGCTTTGGGAAGGATGGCTGCAGAGCATGAAAAGAGAGAAGCGAGGCCCTGGCCCTCTCCCTTTGTGTCTGGTGCTGTTGCAGGCAGTGAGCTGTACTTCTAGGAACTTTCTGAGGATGCACAGAATCATAGAATTATAGAATCAACCTGGTTGGAAGAGACCTCTAAGCTCACCCAGTCCAACCTAGCACCCAGCCCTGCCCAATCAACCAGACCATGGCACTAAGTGCCCCAGCCAGGCTTGGCTGCAACACCTCCAGCCACGGCCACTCCACCACCTCCCTGGGCAGCCCATTCCAATGCCAATCACTCTCTCTGACAACAACTTCCTCATCACATCCAGCCTAGACCTGCCCTGGCACAGCTTGAGGCTGTGTCCCCTTCTTCTGTTGCTGGCTGCCTGGCAGCAGAGCCCAACCCCACCTGGCTACAGCCTCCCTGCAGGGAGCTGCAGACAGCAATGAGCTCTGCCCTGAGCCTCCTCTTCTGCAGGCTGCACACCCCCAGCTCCCTCAGCCTCTCCTCACAGGGCTGTGCTCCAGGCCCCTCCCCAGCCTTGCTGCCCTTCTCCAAACACCTTCCAGCACCTCAACATCTCTCTTGAATTGAGGACCCCAGAACTGGACACAGCACTCCAGCTGTGGCCTGAGCAGTGCTGAGCACAGGGGCAAATTAACCTCCCCTGTCCTGCTGGCCACACTCTTCCTGATCCAGACTGGGTGCCACTGGCTCTCCTGCCCACCTGGGCATGTTGTTAGTTCATGTTCAGCTCCTCTCTACCAGCACCCCCAGGTCCTTTTCTGCCTGGCTACTCTCCAGTATTTGTAAATACTTACTTGTTTTAATGTTTATTTTTATTTAAGATTTGGAACTGCCCTCTTCTTCTCTTTGCAATCATCTCAACTCTTAAACAAAGAGCACTGAACATGCTTTTATGCTGTGTGTTTTTACAGCAAAGCATTTAACCCAGCCCGTTGAATAATTTCATGCTGCATTAAGTTCAGTAAGATCTCCTCATATGCATCATTTTTAGTGCTTCCTATATCTTTGGCCATAAGCTTTTTAATTACCATGTGTAGGAATGCAAAATGAAATTTAATAAGAAATGATTTTGTGGTGGTTTGGCTTCATCTAACACAGTCTTTTTCAGATGATGGAATCAATGTTGGGATGTCACTGGGTCACCTCTAGAGTAACTGCCCATTCCTCACCAAAGGCTTCAGCAGCAGCTGCAATGTTGTAGTGGTTCTGGGAGTTGCCTGCCCCACCACACAATGAATGAAGAGGAGGCTCAGGACAGACCTCACTGCTGTCTACAACTACCTGAAGGGAGGCTGTAGCCAGGTGGGGTTGGGCTCTTCTGCCAGACACCCAGCTACAGAAGAAGGGACACAGTCTCAAATTGTGCCAGGGCAGGTCTGGATCTTAGGAGGAAGTTGTTGTCAGAGAGAGTGATTGGCATTGGAATGGGCTGCCCAGGGAGGTGGTGGAGTGGCCGTGCCTGGAGGTGTTGAAGCCAAGCCTGGCTGGGGCACTTAGTGCCATGGTCTGGTTGGTTGGGCAGGGCTGGGTGCTAGGTTGGGCTGGCTGAGCTTGGAGCTCTCTTCCAGCCTGGTTGATTCTATGATTTCCTTGGCATTCTCCAGTGCTGATGGGCAAGAGAGAGATGCCCTTAAGTTTACCAGCAGGTGTTTTAGTGCAGGATTAGGGCTTTGACTTGGTGTTTTGCCATCAAATAAATTCCATCCCATTTTAAAGATTTCTAACCTGATACTTATCCACTTTTATGGCTGTTTTTTAATGTATCCATTTTAAAAGGTAGTGATTCTTTTCATTATCTCATCCAGTGTTTTAAATCAGCCCTACATGATGCTGAGATCTGGGTGTACACCACTAATGAACACTGCCTGTGTGCTGATCCAAGCCTGTGTTATACCTGGAAAGCCTTCTGGCTTTGTGAATTTTGGTGCCGCAGATCAAATGTACTTTAAAGATGCAAATTTAATTTGGATGTTGGATTTGCAAAGTCCCTTGGTCCTGAAAATGGTCTGATATGTTCAAGGAGCTCACCTGCCCACCCTTTTCAAAGTCAAAGAGTACAGTGTAAGCAAGTAAGCTTCACCAGGTCTATCAGTGCTCTTGGGAATGGACCTTTTGCAGATTGTGGCAGTTGAAGACACATGAAGAAGTTTCCCCTAATGCTTGATTGTGTTTTTAATTGAGTGGTAACAAAGGGCTATCTTTGTAGCAAAGCGCAGCCAAACTGCTGAGCGTTGTGGCTGAGCTGATACAGAAGTCAAATCTGAGAAACCCTGATCCATGCCAGGCTGAAATTGTTGTTGCTTTGGTGTTAAATCCAGATGTGAGTTGCTGAACCTGGGAAGGTGAGATGAGACCTGGCATCTTCTAGCTTTGCATTGTCTCTGGGATCTGTCAAAGCATTTTGTCAGATGTACTGACTGAAAGACTTCAGGGCTGCAGTGGGCCCATGTGTTTATTTCAGCTGTCTCTATGCTCTGGGTCTTAACTGTAGAGGACTATAGCTGCTGCTCCAATACAGTCCCCTTCTTGTCCTCAAATGCCTGTTAGAGAGGAAAAAGTGGCACCAGTCATGAGTTGTCTTCCACACTGAACATTAGAATAGAATAGAATAGCATAGAATAGAATAGAATAGAGTAGAATAGAATAGAATAGAATCAACCAGGTTGGAACAGACCCCTAAGATCATCCAGTCCAACCTAGCACCCAGCCCTATCCAGTCAACCAGACCATGGCACTAAGTGCCTCATCCAGGCTTTTCCTGAACACCTCCAGGCACGGCCACTCCACCACCTCCCTGGGCAGCCCATTCCAATGCCAATCACTCTCTCTGACAACAACTTCCTCCTAACATCCAGCCTATATCTCCCCTGGCACAACTGTAGGGGGAAAAAAAAGCCCATCTGGATGGAACTCGGAAGCTTGAGCTTGGAGGTGGGAAGGAAAAGCTGAACTGTGGCCACGGGACTGGAGGTGGGTGATGCAGTCTGCCCAGTTTGGGTTTTGGAGCTTCCTTTTTGCATGGCTCAAAGGTTCCTGTGCTCTGCTTGTACTACAGGCATGTCAGTCTCTGTTGCTGGCGTTGTTTGCTGGCTGGCTGTAGACTTGTTGAGGATGGACAAACATTTTATTGTCATTCACTGTTGTTTGCACCTTTTAATGATTTAATTTTTTAAAGTTCACGATCACATAGCTGGAATAGTCCTCATTTGCTTTTGTTATAAGGTAAACACAAATGTTAGATCCCTTCCAGTTTCTGTTAGTGCTCTTTGAAACCATAACCTATTTTTAGCTGAAAGTCCCTAGAGAAAGTCTAAGAAGCCAGAAAATGCTTTAGTGGGAAAGCAATATGCTCAAATAAACCTTACAGAAATAGTGCTCACCCAGCAGATGAAAATATTAAGTATGAGGATTGTTAGGCAGAAGAGTAGCTCTGAATCTCTCAGGTTTTTTTCTGTTTAAGGTAACCTGATTATCACTGTAATCTCTTTGGCTCTGTCACTTTGAAAAGACACTATCATCTGTCATTCTCCAGGAAAAAAAACAAAAAGGGAAAAAGGGAATATTATTTATTTGGACTTTAGTTAAAAAATGAGAGCAATATTCATGCAGCCAGAAGCATGCATATATATATACAGGGGTGTGTGTATAGATATGAAAATAAAAGAAGGCACTACTTTTCTTGAGCAAAGACGTGGCACAGAGTTAATGCCTGGCAAGGTTTCTGCAGGGCATGGCTCTTGGGCTGTTAGCTCTTAAATGCTTTATCTTTTTAGCAGAGATCTGCTGCAAAGGGGCACTGGCACCACCTGAGCATGTCTAAGCACCTGTGTGCCACCACATACATCTACCTTGCAGAAGTGGACGCTGACCATGCGTAGGACTAAGCCACTGGAGAGCACTCAGGAAACAGGAGATGCTTTGCTCCATCAGCTAAGATCCTAATGAAAATAAGTCTTAGGTGGGTTAGATAATAAATGGGAGGAATCCAATTATTTTTGGTTCGTTGGTCCATCCTGAGAAAACTCCTTATAAGTCAGGAACAGCTTATTGATGGATAACCTTTTTAGTAGAAGAACCCTTGAACAGGTTAGATTAGGGCCAGGAGGATACTCAGAGGACTGCAGCAGCTCTGCTGNTCAGCACTGAGTGCCTCTTGCAGCCAAGGGGTGCATATGTGAGTCTCTGCATTACCACACACATGAGGCTTCGTTTGTACACTGGGAAATAGGTCTTCACTGAAGGGGTTATCAGGCCCCGGAAGAGAATGCTCAGGGCAGTGGTGGAGTCACCCTCGTTGGAGGGGTTGAAAAGTGGTGTAAATGTGGTGCTGCAGGACATGGTTTAGCGGTGGGCTTGGTAGTGCTGGGTAATGGTTGCACTTGATCTGAAAGGTCTCTTCCGACCAAATAGAACGCTGTGATTCTGTGATCAGCTGGGCGGCAGCTGCGTACATATACACAGACTCTTGTTCTCTGTGAGCATCCAGCCAGTGCCGGGTCTCGCCTGCGCATCCCTGAGCGCTGGATGTAGTTTTGGGTCCGGCACAGCCTCCCTCGGGGAGGAGGATGCCCAGTTTGAAACCATGGGTTTTTGGCCAACATCGGTACAGCTGCTGCCCGTGTTGGCGTGGAGGGAGGACACCTGCGTGCCCCTCTGAATGAAGGCAGCCTTCATTTCGGGGGGGAGGCGGCGGAGCTGCCCCGAGCGCCGTGCGGGTGCGGAAGCGCAGGAGGGGCTGCGGGCTTCTGCCGCGCACGCTCGGGCGCACGCTAAGGCTGCGGGGCTGGGGGCACAGAGAGAGGCGCTGGCCTGGCGGCCGCCTGCGCTGCTCCTCACAGCCGCCCGAGCTAGCGAGGCTGCCGCAAGCCATTCTGCACGGCACAGGGGCACGGCAGTGTTTGCCACACGAGGGGGAGATGCTGGCCCGCTTACATTCACGCGAGCTTTTTACAGTGAGCTCAGCAGCGGCTTCCAGTCTCCTGGTTACTGCTTGGCAGAGGAGTGTCTCCTCGGGATCTGAAACGGCTTTCGTAGAAGCAGGAGAACAGGGCTGGGTTGGTTTGTTTAGCTGTGCGTGGTAAATAAATTGTGGCTTTACGGTCAGGAGCAGGACTGGGATGGTTTCTTCTTTTGCAGCGGTTATGGCTGGTGTCAGCTCCTCTGGGCGATGCCTGTCAGAAGGAGCTGCAGCACCTGGGAAGGGCTTTGAATACCGGTGAGCGCTAAGCTCCCTTGCGCACGCTGCTGCTGCGAGTTCCCAGCAGCTGAAGGAGCCTCCTGCTACTCACCAAGTGTCAGTGTTAAAACTCCACTGATGTCCAGAAGCAGTATGAACAGCAGCCCTTACGGCTTCGTTCAGCCTAGATGGGGCCAGCTCTGTGCACCTCTGCATTGCCTGTGAATTCGCCCTTGTGGTCTCAGGGCATGCAGGTGAAATCTTCCAGCTATGGCTGTCACTTGCTAAAGCTGCCTGAGTCTCCTAAAGCCCTCCATCCTGCTTTAGATGGAGAGACACTTCCCTTTAGATGTTGTTAAACAAGCGTTTAGCAAGAGCCAGCGATGCCGAGCTATTGCCTATTCATTTCTTCAAATAACAGACACCTCCCTCTGGCTCAGCCTCAAGAGTTTCAAGCTGTGACAGCTGCCTCAGGTGCTGTGTATAGAAGATTTTAGTTCTTCTTATAAGAAGAAAAAGTGTCTCTGTGTTTGCTTTATGCTTTGTTCCATGCCTTCCCCACCCAGTACAAGATGACATGCAAGTAAACCACCAGACCTCTAAGAACAACCATTTTAGGTGTTAGCTGCTTTTCAAGTCGTGATTGTTCACTCTTTGCATCCCCCTTAACAGGGAGTGGTAGTATCATAGTGAAACAAAATCTAATTTACAGGAGCTTAAAACCCTAAGGGTACCACTCCCCAGGGTAGGAGGGATTATAGCAAAGTTGTGCTTCAGCTTGGTTGTCAGTGTTGCTGGAGGTCTCAGAGGGCTGCCAGTAACAATGCCACAGATGCTGCTGATCTCTCAAGGCAGAAAGCAAACTCTTTCTACCCACTTGCCACCCTCAGTTGTCTGGAAAATGGTTTCAGCAACACTCTGAACAAGATTTCCCTCTTCATCCGAGCCTGAGCTTCCTGGCAGACTACCTACCAAAATGTCTGGGTGACCTACTCGAGGGGAATTAAATAGTGGGGGAAAATAAGGATTTAGAGTTTGACTGCTTTTTACCTTGCTTTGCTGTGTATAGTGGCTTTGTAGGATGTTTCAGTGAAGGAATACTTCTGTACATGAGTGCATGAAGGTGCTTGCCAGCTTCTAAAGACATGCACCAGTGGCACGGATTTTCTGAAGGGGTCCTCCCTACTTGGGAGAGTTCCTTACCTTCTAGTTCTTACCCCAGGTAAGAGTCTGGGAGCTGGCTGTTCTTCATGTCTGTGCTGAGGTGGATTCATTCCCAGAGTAAGTGTGAGGTGTTATTGCTGAGCTCAGTTAGTCTAAGGAGCGGGGGGAAGGGAGGAAAGTTGTCATTCCCAGTATCATGGCACTTTAGCCAAATATCTGCAATGCAATTTGTAATGAATTACAAATGAATCAACAATGTGGCATAAATTTAATAGTTAAAAATATCCTATCACAGTGTCACACTGCCTTCATTTTCTTCTTTATTTCCAAGGCCTAGGCAGACTGGTAAGATTGGCAGATGCAGAGAGTGAGGGAGAGAGAGAGTTTTCAATTCAATGAGTACAGCTTGAATTCCTTCATGAGGAACCATCTCCCTCATTTGAAGCTGTCAAAACAGCACTTGAGTGAGGCTGCAGTTAAGACAAGCACTGTGTGATATGGAGAGCAGCCTGAATATTCAAGTCACGGCCATTTGGAGTGAATCTTCTCCTTGGACTGCCCCTGGGTCTTCAACAAGGGATTACCTCCATCTTTCCACCTTTCTAGTTGTGCACCACTGGGCTGGCCAACATCAGTTGGATGTGGCTGCATGAGGTCATCTTGCCCAACTCTGGTCCAGTGTGGACTTAGATCACAGAATCATAGAATGGTTTAGGTTGGAAAGGACCTCAAGGATCATCCAGCTCCAACCCCCTGCCATAGGCAGGGATACCTCCCACTAGAGCAGGTTGCTCAAGACCTCATCCAGCCTGGCCTTAAACACCTCCAGGGCTTCACATGGAGTTGCTGGGGGCTCTGCTGATCACTGTGTTACTCTGTGGTGGAGTGGAGACTGTGTTCAGATGAAAGTGAGTCCTCAGAACCCATAACATGAGCATCATTACTATGTTGTCTAATGGGTAGCTTCCTGATAAAGCTTCATCTGGTTTATAGAATCACAGAATGGTTTAGGTTGGAGGGGACCTCAAAGCTCATCCGGTTCCAACCTCCCACCATAGGCAGGGACACCTCCCACTAGAACATGTCACTCAAGGCCTAATGTTTGCTTCCTTATAACTCACTAATGACTTTAGGGTTGTTGGCCAAGATGTGCAGTGGCAGCCATTGGGTTGGTCTCAGAGCATGCATTGGTGGGGTTCATAAGCAAAGACACCTCTCCAGCTCACCAGTGCCCAGGTAGTGCAATGTTTGCAGTGTCTATTTGTGTCACTGAAAAGCAGCTGAAGACAGAAATCCCATGCTGCTAAGGCCAGCCCCTGCTGGAACATCCCAGTGATCAGTACTGGGCTTTCCTGACAGCCTGCAGTGATGAACTGCTGATCTGCTCCTTTCTAAGCTCCCCATAGTTAGGACTTGTGTTTACCTAAACAGCTCAGCTTCTTTTCAGGGTATGATAAGCACAGTCATCAGCTCCTGTGCTTGGTAAGGGAAACAGAGTAAAGCAGAGTGTTTTCTGCTTGCCTTTTTCAAATACAGGAAGTCCAGCTTGGGTGAAAGGCTGAGGTTCAGACTTTTCCCAGAGAAACTGGAAGCAAAGTCTGAAACCTGAGGAGGATTTTTTTCCCTGTGAGGGTGACAGAGCATTGGAACAGCCTGCCCAGGGAGGTTGTGGAATCTCCCTCTCTGGAGATAGTCAAGAACCGTCTGGATGTGTTCCTGTGTGATCTGCTCTGGGTGATCCTGCTCTGGCAGCAGGGCTGGACCAGATGATCTTTTGAGGTCCCTTCCAGCTCCTGATATTCTGTGATTCTATGAATACTGACAGCTGTTTTGTGATGCAAGTTCATAGCTGCCATGATTACCAAGATGTGAAAGTTGTGGGGAGTGATGCTGTGTGCTTCGGGAGCAGGACAAGGAAGTTCTTTGCAAGGGCTGCAGGGTTAACACTGACTTTGCCTCCAAGACTGCATTGTGAGAGCCTGTTGTGGAGTGGAGCTGTGCTGGTAGTGCTGCACATGGGAGGGTACCTCAGTAGTTCCATGATTGTTTTTTCCCCAAGAGCGGTGCCGAATTGGCTAACTCACTCCCATAGTTAATCAAACCTGTGCGTAGCTGGCACAGTGGCAGAGCTGCGTTGCAGTTTGACATTACCACAGATCCTACCAAGTTATCTTGGAAGGATTGGAGCTCATTTAATTGCCTGTTTTCTTACTGCTGCCAGTGTCTTAATCTTGCCATCTATTGTCATCCACAGGGGTTGTTCTCTCAAACAGCAGGGAATCATGAAAGACAACGTTTTGGATGTTGTTTATGTTAGATGCAGTCATTCTTGACCTTAAACCTCCATGCTTGTATGAACTTTGTGCCTTGATAGCTTCCAACCTGGGGGAGGTGACTTAGAACAAGCCTGCTGCCAGAGGGCTTTGAGGTGATGCTCAAGGCTGGAAAGATGACCAGAGGGCTGGAGCACCTCTCCTATGGGGCAGGCTGAGAGAGTTGAGCCTGTCCAAGCTTGAGAAAAGAGGCTGTGGGGAGACCTTAGAGCAGCCTTCCAGTATCTGAAAAGTGCCTACAGGAATGCCAGGAAGGGACTGTTTATAAGGACTACAAGTGATAGGATCCTACAAGTGATAGGATTAGAGAGAAAGGATTGAAGCTTGAGGAGGGGAGATTTGGAATGGAGATTAGGAAGAGGGTTTTTTACAGTGAGAGGGATGAGATACTAGAACAGGCTGCCACTCCCTGGAGGTGCTCAAGGCCAGGTTGGGTGAGGCCTTGAGCAACCTGGTCTAGTGGGAGGTGTCTCTGCCCATGGCAGGAGGGGTTGGGACTGGATGGTCTCTAAGGTCGGCTCCAACCCAAACCATTCTATGAATCTAGATCAGCAGCAGGTGTAAGAGATATTGAGGATTCAAAGGCATCTGACATCAAAGACATATTTTTTTTTGCTGCTGATAATGCCAGAGGAGCTCTGTGCAGGACTCTGTGGGACTCTTGGTGACTTTGAGGCAATTTCTATTGTAGGATACATAGATTTTGCTGCCTGAGATGAGTGAGAGATGCTCAATATTCTGTTTTATAGGGAAGCAAAGTTTTAGACGCTTGGGGAGAGTGCTTCAGGGATTTCAGGATGGTGAAGAAAGTGGAGAAATAAGGAGGGAAGAAAGAGAAGGCAAACTGATACAGACTTAAAACTTCTTATGTTCCCCTTACAGTTTTGACAGACGTGTGTGCAGCTATGAAATCAGCAGACAGGCAGCTTTGAACTGTGCAGTGGATGCACAAAGAATGTTGATTCATCCAAGCTTTGGCTGACCTTGATACAAAAACCTTTCAGAGTGCAGGGTTTCAAAGGGGCAGTGCTCTGCAACCTTTTCTGCAGTGTGCCAGTCACACTCTGGCCTTTCTTCAACAAAAGGCATCAGGACTTCTTTTTGCCTTTGTTATAGAATCATAGAATGGTTTAGATTGGAGGGGACCTCAAAGACCATCCAGTTCTGACCCCCCCCCCNAACAACTTCTTCCTAACAGCCAGTTTCAATCTCCCCTCTGCCAGTTCAAACCCATTCCTCCTCATCCTATCATTACCAGACCTTGTCAATAGTCCCTCTGCAACCTTCCTGTAGCCCCCTTCAGATCCATACTGGAAGGCTACTCCAAGGTCTCCTCCAAGCCTTCTCTTCTCCAGGCTGCACAGCCCCAGCTCTCTGAGCCTTGCCTCATAGCAGAGCTGTTGCAGCCCTCTGAGTGTCTTGATGGCCTCCTCTGGACTGGCTGCAACACTTTCATGTCCTTCTTGTGTTGGGAGCTCCAGAACTGCAGCCAGGACTGCAGGTGGGGTCTGAGGAGAGCAGAGCCAAGGGGCAGAATCCCCTCCCTTGCCCTGCTGCCCACACTGCTCTTGCTGCAGCCTGGCACAGGGTTGCTGTCTGGGCTGCACTCACCCTGCAGGCTCCTGTTGAGCTTTTCACCAAGGAGGTTATGGCCAGGTTTGGGTTCCTTTCTTATGCCTCTGGTTTATCTGGAGTTCTTGGAGGTGATTCTTATGGGTGGTGGTGAGGGTAAGGTAATTAGTATAGTAATGTACTATTGCATTGTCTTTCTTCTCTACTAAAGCAGCCAGGGTGTGACTTTGCTGTTGTTTAGAGTAGTTTTTTAACATCTATAGACACACATTTATATATATATATGCATTTGTACATCTAGATACATGTATGTGTGTGTGTGTGTGTAAGAAAGTTTGCATTGATTTCCCTCAAGAAGGAGAAGAGCTTTGTCACAGGAGGGTTTCCTGCAGTTTATCTACCCTGACACAGCAGCACAAATTAAACCATGCAGTGAAAAAAACAAACTGTATTTGTTTCCCCCTGAAGCAGTGTAAGAATCCCTCTCTTCCAGGTTTTAGGCTGGTACCCCATACTTGCTCATGCAAGATGTGCTCTTGGCTTGAGGTTCAGTGGTGCAAAAGGAGGTTACTGAGTAGACTTTTTTCTTTAGGTCAGAGGTGTTTGACAGTTCCACACAGCTTTTGGGTTTCAATTGGAGGCATTCTGATTTTTACAGCACTAACACACAGAAACTGTCATTTGTTCTGTTTCGCTGCTTTGAGTGAGTAGTTGTAAGTGCTGCAAGTAAACTTTCAGCTAGTTAGCAGCTCTCTGGTAGAATCATTCATAGAATCATAGAATCAAGCAGGTTGGAAGAGACCTCCAAGCTCATCCAGTCCAACCTAGCACCCATCCCTATCCAGTCAACCAGACCATGGCTCTAAGTGCCTCATCCAGGCTTTTTTTGAACACCAAAGGTTTTACCCAGGCACCAGTGTCAAGAAAGAAATGAGGAGCAGGAGTGAATGCAGTGGTGATTAATGCCATACGTTGCCAAATGACTCCTTGCAGGAAGGTTTTTTCTCTTGCTGCTGCCACCAGTAGTACATAAATAAATTATGGAATCATAGAATGATAGGGGTTGGAAGGGACCAACTCCCCTGCTAACACATCTCTCTTAGAGGGCTTGTTTTGTGGTGGGTCACTGTGCCACACCTGCAGCACTCTGAGTTCCTCTTTTCCTTGGCTGGAGATTGGAAAGGAAAACAAGCTTTGTTTTCTGGACAGCTTGTGCAGAAGACTCTGGCCTCTGCAGCAGAATTGGCCAAGCCTCTTTGTGGTTGTTTTTTTTCTGAGCATTGAGCCTCTCTTCTTGAATTTCCTTGCCAGATGTTTCCCATTCAAGCCATATTGGTTTCCATTACCACCTCAGAACCTGACTTGAGGTAGAAATAAATATTGCAATTCTATGTTTTCCTTTTGCAGGAATAAGTGTCACTTTCTCTGCAGCACCCTGCCATTTGGTACAAGTGTCCCATTAAAACATGAGAGCAGCAACTCAAAAGCATTGCTTCCGTGTTCAGGGAATGGCCTTTTCCATGGGTTTTCCATGCGTGGCTCCCAAAGTGAAGTGCCACCGTGGAGACGGAAATCTGAATGCGATCAGACGGTTAGGAGGCAGCTGGCAGGAGTGATCAGGGCAAGCCACGAGCATCCCAAGATGCCTTTTGTCTCCATCTGGGCTGCCCCTGGGCAGGGAAGGAGAGGCAGAGGTTGACAGGTGAGCTGAGAAAGCAGGCAGAGGGCAGAGTTTTGTGGAGAGTTCATGTGCTGGTTTGAGGCTAACTGGAATATTTTACTGAGAGAAATTACATCCTTAGCTGTGAGAAGAAAGGAAAAAAGCAATACTCCATGTCCCTCATTCTGCTGCTGAGAAATGCAACTAGTCCAAATATAGATAAGACACAGCTCACACACTGCTCAGCTTGCAGCTCGCTTCCTTCTTTCTGGTGGTCTGGTCTCTGTGGTTGCCTCTGCCTTAACTCTTTAATCTGACCTTACCTTTTTAGCTCTAACTTCCTTGTCATCTTTTTTGACATCTCACCTCAGATCTCTCCAGATTTATCACATGAGATACACAGAGGCTGATCTGGTTATCTCTGAAGGAGGGAAAGAAGGGGAAGGAGGTTTGGGTCAGGAGCCTTCTGGCAATCTGATTGTTTTGGCAGGGATTTTGTGTTTCTGTATTACTTTTAGCTTGTATATTACTGTGTCTATGTCTGCTTGTGAATTGTGCTAAGCTGTAAATATAGCTTCATTCCTTAACTCCAGCCTGCTGAGTCTAGTCTGGGTGATTTCATAAGTGGGGGCGGGGGGGGGGCAGGGAACTCCCAAACCATCACAGAGCCTCCTGCCAGGACACCAGAATTAAACCAAACTGTGCAAAAGCCTTTTTACTGTTGCAGATGTTTTCTTTAGGAATCATGAAGCATGGAACATCCTTATGTTCTCCAAAGGGTGGCTTTGGCGGCGGTTAGCGTCGCACTGTGACACGACTGAAGGGGGAATAACCAAAATAACAAGGAGGGGGAAAGGAGGCAGCTGCCTCCAAATTGGAATAACTACTTCCCAGCATAGTACCTTTGGCTCTGTGACTCTTTCCTTACCCTGGATGGGTAGCAGGGCTTAATGCACTTGATGACGGCATTATACCGGGCAAATTGTGACGGGGACTGGAGTGACTCTGCCTGAGGCTCCCAGCTGCTGCTGGATTTCAGTATGTCTGGAGATGAGCCAGGCCATGTAATTGAAGGCAGTGTTTGCTCATTCACTTTGGCCTTCTGCAATTATCCAGATTTTGGTCTGGGAAGTGTCTTTGTAGCTAACCACGGCAGCGTGAAGTTGCAAGGTAAATACTTCAGACAAGGCTGTAGGTAAAGATTGCTGCTTGCAGAGAGAGAGAAAGTAGTCAGGGTAAGAAAATAAGCTAAAGGAGGTGAACAAAGTGAAGGATATTCAAATAGCTGTGGTTTAGCAGAGCACGGTGCATCCCTCTGGGTCTTTGCTTTCTTGATTTAAACAGGTTCCAGCTCATCTGTGATATTAGTTTTTATACAGATACCTTTAATCCTATAGTTCTATTTTCAGAGCAAACAAAGATGTGTTTATTTTTTCTTATAAGCCTTTTTCCTCTCCTCCCTGAAATATTTTTGAAGCTAATGAGCTAGATAGAAAGGAAGCAGAGGAAAGCAGGAATAGATTGCTAATGACAGCTTCTCAAAGGCATCTCAGAGCTACAAGCTGGGTACCCTGCCCCAGCAGGGAAGCATGCCTGCCCCTGTCCCCGTGCTGAGGGTCAGTGTGGTCCCTGTACCTCCACACAGGGCATCACTGGCATCTGGGCTACCTTGGACTGTATATATATATATATACATATATATATATATTTATTTATTTTATTATATTATATGTATTTTGCTGTCACTGTTACAGTTTTCTGTATGATCAATGAAGACAGCAAACCTGTGGCTGTCCCCAGCAGGTGACTACCTCACAGCCTCAGAGTAGTTCCTCCTAGTGCCTTTCCCTTTAGCTTCTAGGGTGCAAGAGCCTTGGAGTGCCTTTGGGTCTGTTTCAGAAAGGTGTGGGTGATAGAAACCACAGATAGAATCATAGAATGGTTTATGTTGGAAGGGACCTCAAAGCTCATCGAGTTCCAACCCCCTGCCATAGGCAGGGACACCTCCCACTAGAACAGGTCACTCAAGGCCTCATCCAGCCTGGTCTTGCCACAGCCTCCCGGGGCAACCTGTGCCAGTGTCTCACCACCCTCACTGCAAACAACTTCTTCCTAACATCCAGTTTCAGTCTCCCCTCTGCCAGTTCAAACCCATTCCCCCTTGTCCTGTCATTACAAGACCTTGTCAATAGTCCCTCCCCAGCCTTCCTGGAGCCCCCTTCAGGTACTGGAAGGCCACTCCAAGGTCTCCTCCAAGCCTTCTCTTCTCCAGGCTGCAGAGCCACAACTCTAGTAGCCTGTCCTCAGATCGGAGCTGCTGTGGACCTCTGAGCATCTTGGTGGCCTCTTCTGGACTGGCTCCAACAGTTCCCTGTCCTTCTTGTGTTGGGGGCACCAGATAGGATGCAGTGGCACAAAAGCCTTGCTAATGTTAGGAAAAGCTGGCAGGTGTTTTACAGTGGAGTTCCAGAAAGAAGAGCTGTTGTGGGAACCATGGGAAACCTTTCAGTGTTCCCCCAATCCTCCTGCTACTGTCTTTAATACTACACTGCAGTTTTCCTTCTGTTCAATGGGCACAGAAAACCCACGGCCATCCCCAGCAGGTGAGCATTGCTCTCCTCCTACAACTACTCTGCTCCTCTTTTATATTCAGTGTTTTCTCTTGCTCTCAGTTCCTGTGTTTTGTACTGAGGCAGCTTTTTCTTCCTCCCTGGTTTCTAGCTGTTCCTTTTGCCTTGCCAAAGGCAGCACCGTTAGAAAAGGAACCGCAGAGCTGACAGCTGTGTGGAGGAGATGTGGAAGCAGGGCAGCCTTGTCTGTCACCTTTAGGGTATTCAAAGTTTTCATCCTTTTTCTTTTTCTTTCCTTTTTTCTTATTTTTTTCAGTAGCCTTACAACTAAGTTTCAGTGCTTGTGTGCATAAATAAATATATACAGAATCATAGAATCAAGCAGGTTGGAAGAGAGCTCCAAGCTCAGCCAGCCCAACCTAGCACCCAGCCCTGCCCAACCAACCAGACCATGGCAGGCTTTGCTTCAACACCTCCAGGCACGGCCACTCCACCACCTCCCTGGGCAGCCCATTCCAATGCCAATCACTCTCTCTGACAACAGCTTGCTCCTAACATCCAGCCTAGGCCTACCCTGGCACAACTTGAGACTGTGTCCCCTTGTTCTGTTGCTGCTTGCCTGGCAGCAGAGCCCAACCCCACCTGGCTACAGCCTCCCTTCAGGGAGCTGCAGGCAGCAATGAGCTCTGCCCTGAGCCTCCTCTTCTGCAGGCTGCACACCCCCAGCTCCCTCAGCCTCTCCTCAGAGGGCTGTGCTCCAGGCTCTCCCCAGCCTTGTTGCCCCTTGGACAGGTGTGTGTGTGTGCATTTCTCCATGTGTAAATACGAGTGCACAGGTAGCCCAGTCAGAACAGTTTCCCAATGCGTCTGTTGCCGAACAGATGCGCTCTGAGCATCGGGGTCGTTTTGGCTGTTGCTGGCTTTCTGCGGCTGGCGTTAACAGGACTATTAGAAGAGTAATGAAGATCTGATTGCTCTGCTATAATCTAACGCAACGCAGGAGAATCCCAAAGCTTTTCCTTGCCTGAGGAGTGCCGCCTTCCCCTGAAGCCATGTGCTGTTGAGTCCTCTCCTTTGAATGAAGGGATCAGCTCCGTGACTTTGATTGCTGACAGATGGCAGCGGAGCTCGAGTTGCTTGCAGGGGGCTGTGGACACAGATTAGCATTTGAGCTGCCGCCTAGCAGGGCACGCAGGCAGCGTGCCTAATAGCGGTTTAAAACAGTACTGTCAAAAAAAGCAAAAGGAAGTAAAAGAGATGGATTCTAAGAGTCCAAATTGGGCAGTATTTAAGAATTCTATTCATGCTGAACATTTCCTTGCCCAACTCCAGCATGGCTGTTGTTAAAACCTTTAGAAAGCAAAAGTTTTGTACAAATAATGCAATGATGCCTTGCACCTGCATTTACAACTGAGTAATGCTCCAGCTGTTATTAAAGAAAAGTGATTCTGGGGGTGGGGGAAAGTATCAGTAGTGCTCTGTGGGAGCTGCTGGCTTAGCTGTGGTTCTCTAGCTGTGAATCTGGAGGCTCTGGGGAAGAGAAGACTGAGATAAATGTCTATAAATCTCTGAGGGCTGGAGGTGAGGAGAGAGGGGACAGGCTCTGCTCACTGCTCCCTGGGATAGGACAAGGAGCACTGGATGTAAGCTGCAGCACAGGAGGTTCCACCTCAATACAAGGAGGAACTTCTTGACTGTAAGGGTCTCAGAGCACTGGCACAGGCTGCCCAGAGAGGCTGTGGAGTCTCCTTCTCTGGAGCCTTTCAAGGCCTGTCTGGATGTGTTCCTCTGTGACCTGAGCTAGATTGTATGGTCCTGCTCTGGCAGAGGGGTTGGACTGGATGATCTCTTTGGGTCTCTTACTACCCCTGATGTCCTGTGAGCCTGTAATCTCCAGGAGCTTCACCAGGAAGAGGCAGCATCAGTGTGCTCTTCCTACTGCTCCTCTTTGCAGGGGTTAAGTGTTGGCCAAGGGAAACTGGCATCCTGCTCCCTAACCCCAGCCTTGCTCTGTGTGCTGGGCATTGCCTGCATGGGGCAGGAGTTTGTTCTCTGCAAGAACTGCATTTCTGCCTGTGGTGATCCTGCTGAGAGGCCTTAGCCTGGTCTTGGCTCTTTGCTTAGTGGCTGTATGCTGTAGACAGCCTGTGTCTAGGTGCTGTATGCAGCTGCTGTCCCAGGCAGAAATGGCAGAAGCGCAGAGTGCATCAGGCTGGAAGGGACTCTCGAAGGCGGTCTTGTCTGACCCCCTTGCAGTGAGCAGGGGCATCTTTGAATAGATCAGGTTATCCAGGGCCCCATCAAGTCTCACCTTGAATATCGCTGGGGATGAGGCCTCTACCCACCTCTCTGGGCAGCCTGTTCTGGCATTTCACTACTCTCATTGTAAAGAACTTCCTTCTAATGTCTGATCAAAATCTACCCTGCTCTAGTTTAAAACCATCGCTGCTGGCCCTAGCGCTACTTGCCTTTGTAAACAGTCCCTCCCCAGCCTTCTTGTAGACCTTCTTCAGACACTGAAATGCCACTAAAAAGTCTCACTAGAGCCTTCTCTTCTCCAGGCTGAACAACTCCAGCCCCCTCAGCCTGTCTTTGTAAAAGAGGTGCTCCAGCCCTCTGATCATCTTTGGCCCTCCTCCTGACTTGCTCCAGCAGGTCTATGTCCTTCCTGTGTTGAGGACTCCAGAGCTGGACGCAGGATTGGTCACTGGAAGGTCACACACCCAATGCACTCTCCATGAGTACTGACATTTGCAGTCACAATGTTTCTAGTATTACTGCCCAGCGCTTTCCTCCAACCCCATCCTTCTGCCCAGTCTCAGCTGGTTTAATCAGTGCCCTTGCCAGCAAGTCTGGCCATTTTCAAACAAATGGATTTCCAGCAGGATCAGCTTTGCTTTCCAACTTTTTTTTGTTGTGGCTTCTTTAGAGGTGATTTAATGGCTGTAAAGCCAGTCTTCTAACATGCCACTTTTGATTACTTAGCAGCTTGTGTTAAATGCGTGGGAAAAAAATCAAACTGCAAAACTGAGCACTAGGCAGTACCAAGGAAAGCCTTTTTCTTCAGTTCCTTGGCCACTGATGTGTAATCATAGAATCATAGAATCAACCAGGTTGGAAGAGACCTCCAAGCTCATCCAGCCCAGCCTAGCACCCAGCCCTAGCCAGTCAATCAGACCATGGCACTAAGTGCCTCATCCAGGCTTGGCTTCAACACCTCCAGGCACAGCCACTCCACCACCTCCCTGGGCAGCCCATTCCAATGCCAATCACTCTCTCTGCCAACAACTTCCTCCTGACATCCAGCCTGAACCTGCCCTGGCACAACTTGAGACTGTGTCCCTTCTTCTGTGCTGGTATGTGCAGTCAAGTTGTTTTGGAATTATTTTCAAGCTGGGAATGTCCTGGTTTGAGTTAGAACAGACAGGAAGTAGGAGAGAGGAAAGAAAAAAGAGCAAGGCTTAGTATAATGGATAATTTGAGAGCATCTCCCAGGAATGCTGGTGAAAATGATGGCCCAAACAATGTTTTTCTAGAGCATAGTCCCTGTCTTCTCAGCTGGAGGACTTGCTTTACCTGTGTGTGCAACAGGATGTCACTCAGCTGGAACCTACCATAGTGTGGTTTAAAGAGAACTCTCTTGCTCTGATCTCAACAAATCTTCCCTAGAAACAGCAATTCTGGGTACTGCACAGCAGGTCCCACCCATGCTGGGCACATGGGCCGATGGGGCAGCTGCTAGTGGAAAGTTTGGGTGAATATGTGGCTATAATAGAGTCTGCAGTAGTGCTTTCAGGGAGGGGAGCCCTCTTGAATCACAGCACATCCCTATGAATGGAAATTGTGTGTCTCTGAGGGCCAGAAGCAAACATGGAGCTTCATCCTGATGTGCCTGAAGGCAATGGCAAAGCTGTCAGAGATTCCTTGGTATGTGGTTTGGGATGGAGAACCACAGCCATTAATCTTGACAGAAGCAAACATGGAGCTTCATCCTGATGTGCCTGAAGGCAGTGGCAAAGCTCTCAGAGATTCCTTGGTATGTGGTTGAGGCTGGAGAACCACAGCATCTTTAGAGAGTGAGGTCTGAGCTACTTAATGTAAATTGTGCTGCTTTCTGCTGGGGTCCTTGTTGTGACCCACACTTGCTTTCCTGCAAGGGCAAAAGGCATTACACAGGAGTTGGGTGCTTGGGACTTGAAGACATGTCCCCTGTAGAAATATCAAATGCCATGTGCCAGGAAGGATGCAAGTGTGTGGGAGAAGATGGGCAGTGGGGTGTGAAAGCCTCTGTCTGTGGGCAGGCAGGTGAGCGGTGGTGTCAGGACGTGCGAACTTGCTCACCAGGAAGCTTTCTCTCTAATGTCCATCACTGAGTGGCTGACTTGTGCCCTTGAAGCGAGTTGTCTTCTGTCTGTAATGCAGCCACGGTCATTGCGTTCCAGAAGTACCCTATTTGATTAAGAACCAGCCATGAAGGCAAATATCAAATCTCCAGGTGGAAACTTGACCTGACAGCATAGAATGAGAAGTTGCCATTAAGCGAGGTGGGGCTGGGGTGTCCCTCTGACCAGAGATACAGTGAGGCACAGCCCATTTGTCACGGCAGGAATACCAATTTGTTTTCTGTTACTGACAGGTATTGGTCCTTTCCTTTATTGCAGCAATCATTTCTTCAAAATACATTAAAAAAAAAAAAAGGAAAAAAGAAAGTGTAGAGGGGGTGAAAGTTTGATCTGAATTTCATCCTAACCTTTGCAAAACCTCTTCAACTGCTCCTGAAAGTGATGCCAGCAGCCTCGCTCTCCCTGAGCAGCAAGGACCCATCAAGATGCTTATGAAAGGCTTGAGCTAGTCCTTAGAGTGTGAACTGCTGAGTGTATTTAAATAAGGCAAAAAAGGTGGTGATGCAGTGCATTCGAGAGGCATCACAGTCCCACAGTCTCACAGTATCACCAAGGTTGGAAGAGACCTCACAGATCATCAAGTCCAACCCTTTACCACAGAGCTCAAGGCTAGACCATGGCACCAAGTGCCACGTCCAATCCTGCCTTGAACAGCTCCAGGGACGGCGACTCCACCACCTCCCTGGGCAGCCCATTCCAGTAGCCAATGACTCTCTCAGTGAAGAACTTTCTCCTCACCTCAAGCCTAAATTTCCCCTGGCGCAGCTTGAGGCTGTGTCCTCTTGTTCTGGTGCTGGCTGCCTGAGAGAAGAGAGCAACCTCCTCCTGGCTACAACCACCCCTCAGGTAGTTGTAGACAGCAATAAGGTCTCCCCTGAGCCTCCTCTTCTCCAGGCTAAACAATCCCAGCTCCCTCAGCCTCTCCTCGTAGGGCTGTGCTCGAGGCCTCTCCCCAGCCTCGTTGCCCTTCTCTGGACACGTTCAAGCATCTCAATGTCCCTCTTAAACTGTGGGGCCCAGAACTGGACACAGTACTCAAGGTGTGGTTTAACCAGTGCAGAGTCCAGGGGCAGAATGACCTCCCTGCTCCTGCTGGCCACACCATTCCTGATGCAGGCCAGGATGCCATTGGCTCTCTTGACCACCTGGGCACACTGCTGGCTCATGTTCAGGCAGGCAACGTTAAACCAGCCTTGTTGAGCTGGAGGTGTCTCTCTGCCACCAGTGGGGTTTCTTTTTCCACTCGTGCATTTTTATGTCGCTATATAAAATACTGTGACGCTTCCGTGCCACGGCTGTCAGCAAAGGAGGAGGAATGCTGGCGTTGCACCTGGGATCAAACGACTCTTGGTTCACCAGTGTGGTTAGATGGTCGTTCTCCCCTTTACTTCCGTGTTACAGTGACTTATATGCTTACCTGGAAGAGGTGTGCACAGCTAACTTAGTTTAAGATTGGTACATGTGGAGAGTACAGATTGGTCCAGGGTCACATGCGAGGTACACATAGGTTGATATTACAATAACAATCCTGTATGACCAGCCCCTTGGGCTGGTGTCTGGGGTTCTCATTTAAATTCCCAGAGACTCTAATAATTTTGATAGAACTGATGACAATTTATATTAATTGCCCTTCCCTCTCCCCTCCCTCCTTCCCCAAAGAAAGGAATTGGAAGTGAGAGGAAAAGGTAAGCCCACCCAAATGAATCAGTCACTCGATTTGGAAGTTAAAAGGGAAAAAAGGTTTAACAGTAACTTAAAGAGGGTATCAAAAGTAGGGAGGTTACAAAAGGTGTAGGGAAGGAAAGGATAACAAATACAAAAAGGTGTGAATACAACCCCAATTTCTGTGATGATGGTGACCACGTGTGTGGAGAGATTGCAGGGAGAGATGCAGGGAGAGATGCAGTGCGGTCCAGGGAGCGGTCGAGAGAGAGGAAGTCCGAGAGAGGGTCCAAGAGAGAGGAACAGGCAATCCCCCTGCTTTTAAGGGACAGGAAGGGGGAGTGGGCTAACCCTCACCTGGGGGTGTCCAGACCCACCCCTGGGGAGGGGTCAGGACCACCTGAGGTCAGGTTTCGAGTTCAGAGACACTGCTCCTGGAGTGTTAACCGTATACAGCTGGCTAACCTGGTCCCCGTGCAGCTGGCACTCTACCTCCCGCAGCTGCATGTGGAGGGTGCCACTCACTGCCTGGTATCCTAAGATATCCCAAGATGGACTCAAGGATGCTTCCCAGCACAGGTGCTCATATTTATCATTTCATGTCCCGTTAGCAAAAATCCCTCCACAGAGAAAGGAAGAGGTTTTACATCAGAGAGAAAGAATTGCTTTGCTTGAAGGTTTATGGCAAACCTGGTGCTTGGCATCCTGTCGATGCCCAGGACAGAGCTGTAGGCAGGAGGCTGGGACATGCTCTTGGTGGTGGTTTTATGGAGCAACCTGTGCCTGGGGGAGCTGTTGCCCAGAGTGGCTGGGAGGCTTTCAGCAAAGGGAGAGCAACTACAGGGTCTGTCTGTTGGCTGCTCACAGGGCCTCAGGGTGAGAGGAAGTTGCCTCCTTGTTTCTTCTACTGGAGTTGGAAATGAATCTCATGTGCCTGGTTGCTGGCGAGGGATGACATGGTCTCCACACAATTCAGTGTGAATCCACCAGAGACCTTTATGGTTGGTTAAGACCTTGTTATATATAGTCTAGAGCATACAGCACACACCTACACATTAGCATAATCTAGGTGAGTGACCTACACCTGGTCACTGTGATGGAAATATTATCCCAGCACACCTCCAGAGTGTTTTTGCTTTTGCCAGCTAAGTAGAGGTTATTCAATTGAG
This sequence comes from Tricholaema leucomelas, assembly GCA_013400475.1. Classification (NCBI taxonomy): domain Eukaryota; kingdom Metazoa; phylum Chordata; class Aves; order Piciformes; family Lybiidae; genus Tricholaema lacrymosa; species Tricholaema leucomelas. The sequence continues at coordinate 73,412 of WAAF01014224.1, forward strand.
TGTCACAGTGTTGGATGGGCACAGGAATCAGAGAATAGTTTGGGACCTTAGAGACCATCTAATTCCACCCCCACCACCATGGATAGGGACACCTCCTAGTAGACCAAGGTTGCTCAAGCACCAGAATAAGGCTGTTACTTTTTGGAGTCAACTCCCTTCAGTAAGTCTGCTCATTTTAAAATAAGATCCAGTACTTGCATCCTGTCTTGCACCCAGTCCCAGGTGCTACACACCTGCCACAGTGCTTTGCGTGTCCTTGGGAGCTTCTTGCAGGTGTCTTTTTGGTGGGGCACCTGATAGGTGTGGTGGGGAGGTGCTCTGTGGGCAAGGGTTGTGTTTCTGAAGCTATACAGATGTGTTGCTGATCTCCCTCAGGAAGAGTAGAGGCTCAGTGGCTCATAACCTGCTACCTCTTGGTTGTATGGCCTGCTCCCAGCCTTGCATTTGTGGTCTCAGCTGTGTTTCTTCCCTAGAAGAAGCCACAAACTGCTTCTGCCCCCCTGTTAAATGTCCACAGTATATTTGACTGTAATAAACTGGGGCAGTGCACTGGTGCTAGAGGAGCTGATTCAGCTAGCTTAGCAGGGGGAGAAAAGGTAATTAGTGTTGCCAATGGTTTTATTTTATTGCGTTTTAAAGGGAAAAAATATTAGAGGTCTCAGGGGAGAATGTGGATGTTTTTCATCAGCTTTTTCAGTTGCTCTCTGCAGCTTCTTTTTTTCCTCCTCTCCACAAAAGCAGCCTGCAAGGATGCCGACCCAGGCTGCTTTCGTAGCAGGAGTAGAGAGGCTTGAAATGGAAATGTGTGGTGTTGTTTTTAACAGATAGAAGGAGGAGCTCTGCTTGGGAGCAGCTGCCAGGGGCTGGACACCATGGGTATCAGAAGAAGAGACAGGGCAATGCTTAATGTAAGCAAGTTCCAGTTCATTGTACCCCAAGCATGGGTTTATATACCTTCCTTCAGGAGGCTACAAACTGTATTAAACTGTAACTGGTTACGTGTACTTGTGTTAGAAATTACAGACTAATTAGTGTAGACATCCATCATATTCTCTCAACAACACAAACATTGTGCCTGAGCAATCTAAGCCAGCAGAGATAGGCGAAACCACAGGCTCCAGCCTTGCATTTGTTCATATTTGTTACACCATTCTCTAAGGTCATTCCAACCTTCCACTTTGTCTCAACTCAGCGCTTACTGAGCTCGTGCACCCTCGCCTGTCCATGGCTCATGTTCCAGGGTACCATAATCAGACATTTCTATAGAATCACCACATTTAATGTTACTGTTCCAAACAAACAGCTGGGAAAGAGCATTTCCTGCATTTGTGAAAAATCTTGGGCAAAACACTCTGTGCCTGGGCGGAGAGCAGAGGCGGCAGAGGCAGAGGTGCCAGGGATGGCCCTCGGGAACCTCTGGGGATGTGGCAGCTCTGGGTCAGGCGCTGGTTTCTCAGCCCTTCTTCAAGATACTCCATGATATTTCTTTGGCTGCTTGGCTTCAGAGCCTGGCTGCAGGCCTCACCATTGAAAGCCTTTTCTGTATGAGAAGTCAAGCTCTGCACGTGATGCTCTGGTTATTAAAAACAGGTCACTAGAAAGTTTGGCAGGAACACAGACTGCTGGCTCTCCATCTTCCGTTTATCATCAGTCATCTTCACCTGCTTGTCTTCAAAATAAAGGACTCAGAGCTACCCTCTGAGCCATTCTTGCTGTTTTACTGGAGCATGCTGTGCATGGGCATGCAGACACATGGCACCGAGGGGTAAAAATACACATCTGCTCACATGCCTTCAGTGCAGGATTTGGCAGCCTAAAAATCACAGCAGTATTGCCAGTAGTTGGGCAATATTTTGAAGCTCCTAATTACTGCAGTGTTCCCCCAGTAGAAAGATGCTTCATGGTTGGCATATAGAAACTGGCAGGCTGTAGACTGTGGTAAAAATACCATCCCTGGTTGGCTGTTTCTCTTCCTTAACTTTGTAACTGGGGAAGTTCATAGCCTGCTGGTGCTTGATGGGGGCTACAAGAAGGATGGAGAGAAACCTGATTGCAAAGGGTTGCAGTGACAGGATGAGGGCAATGACTTCAAACTAGGGCAGAGTAGGATGTGAGGAACAAGTTCTGCACCATGAGGGTAGTGGAACACTGCAACAGGTTGCCCAGAGAAGTGGTTGAGGTCCCATCCCTGGAGATATTGAAGGTGAGGCTGGAGAGGGCTCTGGACCACCCGATCTAGTTGAGGATGCCCCCGATGACTGCAGAGGGGGCTGGACTGGATGACTTTTGGAGATCCCTTCCAACCCAGACCATTCTGTGATTCCATGATTAGTCAGGGAAGGTGCAAAGCAAGGTGCTTGGGCAAAGAAGCAGAGATGTGGAGAAGGGTTTCTTCAGCCTAGTGGCTTGCTCCTGAGTTTGTGCTGTGGTCCTCTTTATTATGGTGAAGCATGCAAGAGAGAGACTCAGTGCTACATACACAGTGACATTGAAATATTTCTCCTGATCAGGTGATTGAGTGTTTGTCTGCCATGTGTAGAGGTGTGTGGATGTAGCCACGCAGGTGTCTCCAAGAAAATGGCTTTTTAGTGGAACATCACCTTCTGGTTTTCCTGGGCTGACGAGGTGCAAGAGGAGAGCAGGAGGAGATTGGGCTTTGCCATGGTGCTTTTGCTAAAAGCAGGAATTGGCCTCAAGCATGGGAAGACTCAAAGTCCAGGCACCTCGTCAGGAGCACTGCCCTGTCTGTCTGCACTGAATGGCAGGGGCCAAATTCATCTCTAACAAGACTAGGCACAGCTCGTCACTGGTATCCATCATTTATTTATGGTGGGGACAGCTTTAATCCTGAGTTCCTGAGTTTGTTTAAACACCACTCAAATCAATGGCATGTTTGGAAATACAGTAAGGAACACACTGGTAGAAGAAAACTCCACAGAGGGACATTAAATGCAGAGAAGCAGACTGTGGCTCCAGAGGTGCCTTGCCATGAGCCACTGGAGACCGGAGGGAGGATTCCAGGGGATAGAGAATGATGAACCTACTGCAAATGCATCCCTGGTGAGCCATCATCGATTTCCAAAGCATCACAACAAGGCTGAGCCAGCTGAGGTTTTTCACATGCCCTCTCACTGTCCTTCATGCCCAGTCTGGAGCTGCTTGTGCCCCAGCCTCAGCCCAGTGCCCCTGAGGTCTCCCCACACAACCCCCTCTTTCCGCAGATTCCTTACCTGTGATCGAGGGAGTGTTTACAGCAGCTAAACCTTTTAAGTGCCTTGTCTAGGAGACTGATGGTTATAATTAAGGCTGAGCTTTCCAGCCCTCTGCTCTTGGAGAGCAGGGTTGTGCCAGCCAATGGGAACCCTGGCATTCAGGTGTATTACTTCTTTACCTTGTTAGCGCATCCTCACTCCTGGGTGCAGTTACCTCTCCTGTGCGAGCCTCCAGGTCAGGGAGAGAACTGGCTGACAATTGTAGCTCCTGGCCTTTTTTGCCTTCATTGGCATAGAATGCACTGGCTTTGAAGAGACCTTTAAAGGTCATCTAGTCCAACTCCCCTGCAGCAAGGAGGAACATCCCCAACTGTATCAGGTTGCTCGGAGCCCCATAAAGCTTGATCTTGGATGTCCTCAGGAATGGGGCCCCTACCGCTTCCCTGGGCAACCTGCTGCAGTGTTCCATCAGCCTCGCCATAAAGAACTTCCTTCTAACATCCAATCTAAATCTAGTTTAAAACCTGCTCTACTTTAAAACGTTGTCCCTTGTCCTCGTGCTGCATGCCTTGGTAAACAAGTCCCTCTTCAGCTTCCTTATGGGAGGTAATTTCATCAGCATAATGCCCCTGTGTGTAGATTTATGAAATGATGGGGAAGAGTTGTGGGATATTACCATTTGGGATAGAAATAAATAAATAAACATCCAGCTGATTCCTGCTGTGCTACAGTTATATGTGAAATAGCACAAAGCAGCATCCAGCTAAAGAGACAGATGCAGAGATTGTGGCTGGTAATCACAGAAGCACCAGGATGAGTTTTTCTGGAAGTGCTGTGAAATTGTGCAGTGAATTAAGTTACAAGAGATGTTTTATTCCCCAGGTTAGTAAAAAAGCCTCCTGACAGGAGGCCCCAGCCAGGCAATTGCAGATAGCTGCACCAGGGATCAGTGCAATGCAGTGTGGCTCTGGCAGTTGGGGAGCAGAGTGCTCCAGGAGATGTTGCTGAGGGCTGCTGTAGTCCTCTTCACTGCCCTTTCCTTTTGTCATCTCTTCAGCTGGACTCCTTTTTTCTCTTTTCCTAGCATATTTAAAGTCTGGCTCTGTCTTATGGTCCTGCATCACCTCTTCCTGTGGGCGAACAAAGATCCACCTGGGCACCTCATGGCTGCTGCCCCAGCAGTGCCCCACCTGCAGCTGTTTCATGGCTCATGCCTGAAGGATGTCTCAGTGATCCCTTCATCGGCCTACGGCATGGACCGATCTCTGCACACACCCAGCTGTACTAGCAGAGCTGAGTGCAGACAGGGTACTTTGCTCTGACTATTCTGGGCAGAAGGTCAGAGCTGCTGCTCCTGGCTCTCTGAGCTTGCATCCTAGGACTTGGCTTCATTTCTAAACCGGGGAAGCACAGAGTAGCTGTAAAAGAAACTGGGCTAAGGCCATCTGAGTCTGACCTCAGGATAATAATAATTTGTTCTGAAAGCAATAATGCAGTAAGAGCATCCAGAAAGTCAACTTCTCTGTGAAGCCACAGTGCATCAGGTGGAAGCTGCTTCTGTAGCTTCTGTAGCTTCTAGCGCCTCTATCCATTACCCAAATAAGCACTTAGCAGAAGTGGGGCTCTTCCCCCTGCTTCAGCAGCTCCTGGCTCCTACCAGGAAGGGATAAGCAAGCAATCATCTGCCTGAACTCTTTGCATGCTTGTCCCGTGTGTAATCACCACCACGAGTCACCTCCCTGGCAGTAGGTGCTCTCCAGGAGCTGAAGGATGATGTTACTCTATCTTCAAGTGGTTTAATGATGGCATTAAAAATGTGATCAGTATTCAGTTGACTTGAAATTTGACTATTCAGCTGTAGTGTTTGATTCCATGTAGCAGATTTCTTCCTCACAGGAGCTGTTAGCATCATTGGCTATGGCATCCTTTTGGAACAGCACTGAAATCTTGGGCTGTATCTCGCTGCCCAAACCTCCTTGTCTCCGAGATGCCCCCAGAAGCAAGGACAATGAATGTACTGCTATGCTGATTTCTTTGTTAAGGAGGTGTTGAATAAGCACCAAGTAATGTAAACAAATTGTGTCCCTTGGGTCACAGCTGGAGTTGCAATTTTTCCTCCCTTGGTTTTCAAGGAGCATATTTTGCCTGGAAGAATTCACACCTTACAAAGACATCTGGTTGCTACATAATATAGTGTTGCAAGGGCTTACTCCCATGGTCCTAATGAGCAGGAAGTGTTGGGGTAAGTGAAAGGCATTGGCTGGACTTGTGCTGGTGGAGGGAAGTGAGAAGGAAAGAACAAAGAAAAAGCTTTGGAGGGAAACCAGAGTGCAGGGAAAAAATGAGTGGCGAAGAAGAAGGATGCGAGAGAGAGGAGATAAGAGATGCTGCTGTACCAGAGCCTTTCTGCTGTCAGGGGCAGAGGGTGGAGGTGATTGGGACCATGACAATAGCAGTAGATCCAGGGTCCCTCAAAATTGGCAGGGCTGTATCTTGCAAGGCACCTAGCTGCTAGAAGCTCTTTTCTCTGTCAGTGAGGGAACCTTTCTTCCTGATTGGCTTTTCCCTTTTACTGATGTAATAATTGTGCAGAGAGGAAAGCCAACTGTTGACAAAGCTGTGCAGAGCTGATGGGTTGAGTTGCAGGGAACAAACCACTTGCAGGACTAGCTAGGTGGTGGAAAGCAGTTAGCTGGGCTCAGCTGACCTCTTTGCAAGCCCTAATGGTTAAGTAGTCCACTTGAGGAGGTTCCAAAACATTTCTCCAGCAAAGAGTCTTCTCCTGTGGGCAAAGCTGAGACACTGTCATTGTTGAATGCAGGGGCAAGAATGTGTCCCTCATGTGCCCCTTTGCTCCACAAGCAATTCAGCATGCTGTTTTGGGGGGCTGTTCCTGTAGAGTCTCATCCTCAGGGCTTGGCTGTTCCATGGGTGTGTGAATATCCTGGCCTTGCTCTGACTGTTGCTTTTGTTATTCTCTCACTTGCCTTGGCAGTGCTTTTGGTGGGGTCCTTTTCCTTCTGTAGCTCATCTCATCCAAGCCATCACTTTGGTGGTTACTTGTGGTGTCACTCAGACATGTACTGTTCAGCTCTAAGGGTAAATCTGGATTTTACTTCTGGGGCACTCATCAGGCCAAAGGTATTTTTCCTGCTCCACTGTAGACCTGTGTTATATTGTCAGAAAACTATGTTTGGGAGTTCCTGGTAGGGCAGAATATCCCAGGGATAATTTTTCAGGTGTGCTTTGGAGGACCTGTGCTGAGATAATAAGCCCTATGTCTGCTTGCAAGCTTTGTGCCACTTCTCATTGCCTCTAATATTGTACCAGTAGGAATTAAATAGTGGTAATTTCCCTTGCTCTGGCACCAGCACATTCCTAGCATTCCCAGAACAGGCAGCAGTGGCTGTCTGTGTGAGCTGACTGCTGAAGGCCAGTGTGTGACATGGGGCTGGAGCAGTGGAGCATGGAGAGGCTGTCAGTCAGGGCTGCTGGGGGAGGCTTGGTGCGGGGGGATGATTTCTTTCATGCCCACAAACAAATGGCAGCACACAGAAGGGTGAATGGGGACTGATCCTGTTCCCTGAGCAGCCACATCTCCCAAAAACTGTTCTGTGGCTATGTGATCGGAGAAGCCCTCCTGGGGTGAAGTTATCTGCCAGCTGGGAGGTAAAGGTGGGCAAAGTGATAGTGCCAGGACAAGGGCAGAGAAACCAGGCAATAACTCTGCTTGCCTTTTATGCACCACTACAAGAACCTTTTGTCTGCTCTAAGGAAGAATTTCTCATCTAGTATTCTGCTGCCAGACACAGTTTCACTGAAACCTAAGATAATCTATTTCTGTACTTACTGTGCTTTATCTTACTGTGATTCTTGTATGCCAGGTTATATGGTGAGCATGAAACAAGCAGAGAATGGTTTGGGCTGGGAGGGACCTTAAAGATCATCGAGTTCCAACCCCCCTGCCATAGGCAGAGACACCTTCCACTAGACTGAGTTGTTCAAGGCCCTGCCCAGTGTGGCCAGGAACACTTCCAGAGAGGGGGCATCCCCATCTTCTCTGGGCTGATGATGGATGACTTCCCCACACCAGCAAAGTGTAGGAGAGCCTTATCACTGACAGACAGCTTTGCAGTTAAACTCTCCTCTGAACTTTCAGTATGAAAGGCAACCCCTCCCCAGGCACCCAGCTATGGTCCAAGACATTTCATAGAGGATGTTCTGAGTTGTGGCTGCCGGTGGTGTGAGGTGGACACATCACCAAGGATGCTAATTTTCTTTCTGTACACCTGTGATTTCATACATGAGTCTGCTGGGATGGAGGAAGGAGCAGCAGGCAGAGCAAGGCAGCAGCAAGCAGAGGTATCACATATTCTGCCTTCATCTGCAATAGGAAAGGTTTCACCTCAACACGAGGAGAAACTTCTTTACAGTGAGGGTGACAAAGGAGCAGGCTGCCCAGAGAGGTTGTGGAGTCTCCTTTTCTGGAGACTTTCAGAGCCCACCTGGATGCATTCCTGTGTGAACTACCCTGAGCGACCCTGCCTTGGCAGGGGGGGTTGGACTGGATGATCTCTGGGGGTCCCTTCCAGCCTCTAACATTCTGAGACTGTGTGATCAGTATTTACCTTGCTAAGACAATAACCATGCTGCTGGGTGCTGTGTGCCTCGCTGCTGTGTGGTGCTGGCTCTCCAGAGAGGCACACCTGAGAAATGGAAGCTTTCCTTACGTGTCTCTGACTACACAGCCCACATGCTGAGTAAATTCTCTGTCAGCTTGTTCCTGCATTGAAACCTTTCTGCAAGGAGCTGATTTATTTGCTGCTTAAATGTGCAGAGCAGCAGCATCTGTGACAACACAGGCAAGAAATGTAAGGTGTAGGTTTTGTGGTCTTGTGCTGGTTTAGTTATTTTTAAGGGGGTTGGCTGCCCCTGTAATGGAGAGCATTTGTTTACCTGGTGTTCTGGGAGCTGGGAGCTGCACAGGAGAACAATCTGCCTTTGGGCACAAGTGTCTAAAGAGCAATTATTGTTTTGTGGTGCTCATAGTTGAGTCACAGTGGGGTGGAGCTTTAGAACAACCCTGAGCAGTGCTACAGGCTGGGGACAGAGTGGCTGAGAGCAGCCAAGGCAGACAGGGAGCTGGGGGTGTGCAGCCTGCAGAAGAGGAGGCTCAGGGCAGAGCTCATTGCTGTCTGCAGCTCCCTGCAGGGAGGCTGTAGCCAGCTGGGGTTGGGCTCTGCTGCCAGGCAAGCAGCAACAGAAGAAGGGGACACAGCCTCAAGCTGTGCCAGGGCAGGTCTAGGCTGGATGTGATGAGGAAGTTGTTGTCAGAGAGAGTGATTGGCATTGGAATGGGCTGCCCAGGGAGGTGGTGGAGTGGCTGTGCCTGGAGGGGTTGAAGCCAAGCCTGGCTGGGGCACTTAGTGCCATGGTCTGGTTGGTTGGGCAGGGCTGGGTGCTAGGTTGGGCTGGAGGAGCTTGGAGCTCTCTTCCAACCTGTTTCATTCTATGATTCTATACATTGCCCCCCAGACTACCTGTGTGAAGTCATCTGTGTGCTGTAGAGGAGTATTTCAGTGGTGCCTGCAGGCTCCTCAGGCCTGAGCAAAATTCAGAGTAAAGGACAATGCAAGAGAGGAAAACCAAATTACAGGTTCTGGCACATCTGGAGCTTGTGCCACATGGCACATGGTGGGGAATTTCCAGTCTCTGTGTTGGTGGGAGGGGAAGAAATAGCACATTGTAAGTCCTCAGGAAAGAGCTCTCTGAGCCTCTGGTGCTGCACAAGTCCTCCTTAGGCAGCCTTGCAAGCCACCCAGACTGGCTGTAGGTCTTGGCTTGTGTAGCGTTAGAAGGCCTTTGGTTTTGTTTAGTCATTGTGTCTGTGTGGTGGAGGTGGTGCAGGTGTCTGGCAGAGCAGCCAGCAGCAGTGGCCCTGCGTGTCCAGGCAGTGTCAGCAGTACCTCCTCTCGCCTCTGTAGGATTTCCCAGTGCTCTGAAGAAGGCCACACGGGGGGAAAGTGACACAGCAGCAATTTAAGGACTGCCAGAGGTTCTCAGTGGTGTAGAGCTTTGCTCTGAAGCGACGCATGGAGACAAGCACTGCTCCTGCAGCCAACCGAAATGTTTCACTGTGCCACAACAGAGATTTAAATTCAGATGTGTGTCCAGTGCTTGTTTCAGTAGGATGCAATCAGCTTGAGTTGGTATTACCTGAATAAATCAAGGAGCTGAACCTCCATTTCTTATAGGACACATTATGTGAGGTCAAAAGGAGTTGGTGAAGATGCTCTGACTGTAACAACAGCTCAACAGTGCAGCACAGAAGAGCAGATTTTGGTATATTGTGGCCTTTTCCAAAAGAGAAAGGGCTTGCAAATGCCATGTCCAAGCTGTACTTACATTCCTGTGATGGCTTGTAGAGAGATCTCATGATAGAATCATAGAATCATAGAATGGTTTAGGTTGGAAGGGACCTCAGGGATCATTCAGCTCCAACCCCCTGCCATAGGCAGGCTACTGAGCAGCCCTAGGTACCCCTCTGCCCAGGCTGGCCCTAGCTACATGGTTGCAGACAGGACATGCCTCATATATTCCGTAGCTTGGTGTGGCTGCACCTCACCTTGGGAGGGGCTGACCTGGAGCAGCACCCAGCAGGTTAGCTTCCTTCTGATGCAGCTGTGCCTTTTTCCTAGGCATTTTTTTATTTTCCTGCTACTATTCCGGGTCACATCTGGAGTGTGCTTGTCCCCACTGGCTGTGTTTGGGTTCATGCTGTGGAGCTGCCTCAAGATGCCTGTGCTGAGTTTCTTTGGGGTGAGACTCCTCCGGATGACATACACCAAAACTCGGATTGCTGACAAGTGTTTAGTCCATGGAACCAGACTGGACCTCCTGTGCATCAGAATTCCCCAAATGCATGTACCATGGGTGATGAGTCCTGTGCTTGGATCTAGTGGGCACCAGAATTCCCAGCTGTGTGTACTGTGGCTGTTGGGTGCTGTGTTTGGATCCAGTGTACACCAGAATTCCCAGCTGTGTGTACTGTGGCTGTTGGGGTGCTGTGTTGCTTGGTTTAGCTCTGCAGGTGCATTGACTTTGGTGAGCTCTGTCAGCTGGTGCAGGCCCAGAGGAAGGTGCCCCCAGGTGGGCAGTGCAGATGCCGTACAGGGCAGGTTGCATCTTCCCTGCTGGTGAAGGAGGGACTGCAGTTGTCTCTGCTCTTACTGCACCAAGATGCTTCCATCCAGCGTGCTGTGAACACGTTGGGTGAGGGAGGATGCCTCCCTGCATGCTCTCTGTTCCCTCTGGACAGCCTTTTGCTGCTTGCAGTTGTCTCTGAGAGAACCTCCATGCTAAACCCAGAAGATGTTATCTTGTTGGTTCCATGTTGCAACTCCCTGTGCTTGGTAAGTGCTTTCCCTTTTGCTCAAGCTTATGGTTCTTCCTATGGACACGCAGGGAGATAATCATGGCTCTGCTTTCCTCTTCTCCTCTTTTCAACCCACCATGAATCTTCTGCTGCTGTCTTGCTTCATTTCTTTCTTCCTCTGATTCTCCTCATTAAATAAATTGCAGACAGAATATCCTGTCAAGCAAATGGTCAATTAATATATTGCAGCCCAAACTTCAGAAAGGCAAAACTAATGCAATGACAGTGATGACAGTGACCTCTGTCCTCCTCCTGCTGTGATCAGTGATAAAATGGCTGTTGACTTTGTTGGGAACAAGGCACTGCTCCCCCTAATTTCATGTTGCTTCTTTATTATCATTAATACATTTGGTTTCCAAATGTGCATGGTGAGCAGTTGCATGCTGTGGTGGTTGCAGTGGTTGGCCAAAACCTTTCCTCTGTGGTCGTAATTGTTAGGGAGGTTTGGCAGCTGTAAGATGGCAAACTTCTTAATTGGGCAGGTGCAGAAAAGTGCCAGCTCCAGCAGAGGTAATCAAAAGAAGCTCTGCAACATGAGATAGGAAATAACCTTCTATCTTGGTTCTAGCTTAAGTTGTTTACACTCAAAATATAGCTAACAGCCCCAATACAACAGTAGGATGCCTTCTCCTCTCCCCTCCCTTGGGAAAGAAAGGAATTACGGAATTACAGTCTCACAGTCTCACAGTATCGCCAAGGTTGGAAGAGACCTCACAGATCATCAAGTCCAAGCTGTTACCACAGAGCTCAAGGCTAGACCATGGCACCAAGTGCCACGTCCAATCCTGCCTTGAACAGCTCCAGGGACGGCGACTCCACCACCTCCCTGGGCAGCCCATTCCAGTAGCCAATGACTCTCTCACTGAAGAACTTTCTCCTCACCTCAAGCCTAAATTTCCCCTGGCACAGCTTGAGGCTGTGTCCTCTTGTTCTGGCTGTAGATCTAGAGAGAGAGGGGGTAGAACACCACACCCAAATAAAGAGCCTTGCTTCAAACTGGAAGTTAAAAGACAAACATTAACAATAAATAAAAGGAATTTGAGTGTACAGGGGGAGTGACCTTGAACCTGACCCTAGGTGGTCTTGACCCCTCCCCAGGGGTGGGTCTGAACACCACCAGGTGATGGTTAGCCCACTGCCCCTTCCTGTCTAAAGGTCCATAAAAGCAGGGAGGCTTCCTGTTCTCTCTGCCTCCCTGCATGCTGGCATCACCATCCTGTTCCTCTTTGTTTCACCACGTGGCCATCGCCCACGAAGCAAAGCCACTGCCATCAAAACCAGGTTGTATTTACACATTTTGTGTTTGTTTTCCCTTCCCTCTACCTTTGTAACTTCCCCACCTCAGATACCTTTGTAATTCATTGTTAAGTTTTTCTTCTTGTTAACTTCCAAATCAGAGTGAGATTATTTATTTGGGTGTGCTTATCTTTTCCTCTCTCTACATCTAATTCCTTTCCTTTGGGAAAGAAGGGGGAAGGGCACTCTGTAAAATTGTTATTGGTTCTATCAAATATATTCGAGTCTCTGGGAATTTAAATCAGAACTGAGACACTGAGGTAGAAGAGTCACAGAGAAGTATAGGGAAGGAAAACAAGATACAAAAAACCATATAGACACAGCCAGATGGATGGCAATGCATGGAGGCAGAATCAGGATCTGTCCACCACACGGAATGTCTCTTCCAGCGTGGTTGATTCTATGGAAGAATGGCCACATGGCAAGACAGGAGCAGCAGGAACCAGGGTGGTGCTACCAGGCAAGGAGGGCAAGAGAGAGAGGAAATAGCATCTTCCTCTGCTTTTATAGGGGGCTAGACAGGAAGTGGGAGGGAGGTAACCACTACACCTGGGGCCAGGTTCAGACCCACCCCCAGGGAGGAGTCGGGAGGACCTGGGGTCAGGTTCAAGACCACCCTCCAGGAGGGTTAACCCTTTACACCTTCATTCCTTTGGCTCTCACACTCGCTTGGTGAAGTTCTGCAGGGCAAGCTGTATGGAAATGATCTTTCTCGTTTCTGTACTGAAATGGAGGGGCTGGGGGGCAGAGCTGTAAGTGATGTGGTTATGAGCTTACTCTGCACTCACAGGAACCTTCCCTGCTTTTGTTATGTGGCTGCTCTGCGGAATCAAATATGGAAGTTTACACTGCACCACAGAATCATAGAATCAGCCAGGTTGGAAGAGAGCTCCAAGCTCAGCCAGCCCAACCTAGCACCCAGCCCTGCCCAACCAACCAGACCATGGCACTAAGTGCCCCAGCCAGGCTTGGCTTCAACACCTCCAGGCACGGCCACTCCACCACCTCCCTGGGCAGCCCATTCCAATGCCAATCACTCTCTCTGCCAACAACTTCCTCCTCACATCCAGCCTAGACCTGCCCTGGCACAGCTTCAGACTCTGTCCCCTTCTTCTGTTGCTGCTTGCCTGGCAGCAGAGCCCAACCCCACCTGGCTACAGCCTCCCTGCAGGGAGCTGCAGACAGCAATGAGCTCTGCCCTGAGCCTCCTCTTCTGCAGGCTGCACACCCCCAGCTCCCTTAGCCTCTCCTCATAGGGTTTGTGTTCCAGGCCTTTCACCACTTCTGGTGTCCAGAAGCCTTTGGGTTGTTCTAGATGATGCTGTACACCAGGTTTATGGTGCTCCTGGTACCTTTAAAGTAAAGGGAGAAGATGCTCTCGTGGCTCTCAGCAAGACCTTAGAAGTATCTGGCACACTTTTCCTGGAGGACAGATATATTCTGGTCATCTGCAAGCATATGGTTTTCAGTGACTGCAATTTTTGCTGCCGTCTGGAGAGCAAAGCTACTTATTTTGTCAGGGAGAAGATTTCTGTCCTTCTTGACTTCAGGAGGATAAAAGACAGGGGTGCTTTGCTTCTGTTCTCCTCTTCAGCATGCATGCTGTGTCATTAGCCAGTGAACATGTTACTCCCTTTCCCCTCTGAAACAACTTCTCCTTTCAGTCACTCGCTGCTGTGGAAGTGTTCGCAGTAGTGCACACGGCAGCAGCTTTGTTCTGCAAACAGCAGCCAGGCAGTAGCAGTGCTGGAGCTGGACTTGAGACCCTTCCTTAGAAAAAGGGAAAGGGCAAAGCTCACACTTGCGTGTTAGGGTGTGAAAGGTGCTCTAAAGCACCTGGCAGGCTGGGGCTGGGTTTGGTTTCTTGTCGTTCATCCTGATGTGTAATCTTTTCACCACAGGATGGTTCCAGTATTTGAAGGGAGCCTACAGGAAAGCTGGGGAGGGACTATTTACACGGTCTAGTAATGTTAGGACGAGGGGGAATGGGTTTAAGCTGGCAGAGGGGAGATTTAGACTGGATGTTAGGAGGAAGTTCTTTACAGTGAGGGTGGTGAGACACTGGAATGGGTTGCCCAGGGAGGTTGTGGATGCTTCCTCCCTGGAGGTGTTTAAGGTCAGGCTGGATGAGGCCTTGGGCGAGCTGCTCTAGTGGGAGGTGTCCCTGCCTGTGGCAGGGGGTTGGAGCTGGCTGATCCTTGAGGTCCCTTCCAACCTAAACCATTCTATGATTCTATGATCAAAAAGCAGAAACGAGCTGTGCACCTCATTAACTGCAAGGGATGTCTTAGCACCTCCCTTTCTGCCACTTCTAGATTTTCTAGAGTGCTTACCTCCTTTCTGGCTTTCAGGGCATCACAGGTCAGGCTGGGCTTACCTCTTCTGCCTTGGGGAATTAAAATGAGCTCTGTGGGGTGGCACTCCATGGCATAGCATCCACCAGGCAGGCAGACAGCACCCTGGAGCTTGGGAGCACTGACTCATCTCTCCCTGTAGGTTCAGACTGTGCTATGGAGAACTCCATTCAGTCGTTCCAGGGCTTTGCCCTTGCTGCCAAAATACAACACATTTCTGTCTGTGCTTTGGTTTTGCTTGGAGTCTATTCTGAACATGAAAGAAATAGTGGGTGCCACAGTGGCACAGGGTGGCTGTCTTGCCAGAGGAAATGCTATGCCCCACACAAAGCAACCTGCTGCAGAGGAGAGTTTGTCGGATGGGGGGGTGGGGTATTGTTTGTGGAAGAAGAGCAAGGAGCTACAGTCAAGGTAGTTGTAGACAGGTAGTTGCAGACTACAACTAGTAGTAATAGTTGTAGACTACAAGTTGTATCGACAGTTACCTGAAGGGAGGTTGTAGCCAGGTGGGGTTGGTCTCTTCTGCCAGGCACCCAGCAATAGAACAAGGGGACACAGCCAGCCTAAAGCTGTGGCAGAGCAGGTCTAGGCTGGATGTGAGGAGGAAGTTGTTGGCAGAGAGAGTGATTGGCATTGGAATGGGCTGCCCAGGGAGGTGGTGGAGTCACCATGCCTGGAGGTGTTGAAGCCAAGCCTGGCTGGGGCACTTAGTGCCATGGTCTGGTTGCTTGGGCAGGGCTGGGTGCTAGGTTGTGCTGGATGAGCGTGGAGGTCTCTTCCAACCTGGTTGATTCTGTGAGTCTAAGGGTGCTTACATTCTCTCAGTGCTGCAGGTGAGCAGCTGACCCTGGCCAAGGCCAGTCTCAGCCCTGCTGTTTACTGCAACTCCTGGGTTGCATGGCTACAGAATCAGGGCCATGTTGCAGATGCTGAGGGAGTTGTTGCTCTGCCAGCATTTTCCCAGAGCTGCATCCTGCCCTGGACTGAGGTGTATGGCATGCAGCCATCAGGGGTCACAGAAAGCCATCTTCATCCTGCTGAACTTGCTGCAGAACACACATGTCCATGGTGCTGGCAGAAGGCAGCTACTTGTGTGCACCTCCGGGACTTCATCGGTGGCTGTGGCATCAGGAGCTGGCTGATGCCTTTGTGGCCTGTTCATCACCCTGAGACTAAACTAAAGGAGAGGAGATGAATAAATGTTAATGTATGCTAGTTTAATTGAGAAGCCCTGTTTTAATCAACTGCTGTTTGAAGAACAGACTTAAGTATGTTTGTAAGCTCAAACAAATGTTGGCTTTTTAAAGCTGTTGCACAAATACAGAGATCTTGCTGGCTTTCGAGAGGTTTAGAGCTGTGAGCTGTTCAGAACCCAAAATCTGTGGGTGAATAATGTGGCTGGGATTCAGTAAAGCCTACTGAAGATAGTATTTTTGTACTAGGTAGCTTAAGCCAGGTCAGCCTTCAAATCCTGACTCACACACCTTATTTTGTGGGGAGCTCCAGTACTGCAGCCCTCATCCTTCTCTGCTGTTTGGAACAAGCAGAAGTGATTTCCATCTCATTCCTGCTCTCCTGTGCGTATGTTTTTTCACCTCTGCTCTTCTCGAGGAGCACTGTGATGGTTTGGGTGTTATCCACCCCCCACTCTTAAGTAAAATCACCCAGACTAGACTCAGCTGCTGGAAATTGAATGAATGAAGCTTTATACTTACAGTTTAGCACAAGATCCAAGCAGGCATTTACAATCTATGCAGCTATATACAGAAATAGACAAGTTAAAGGTAATACAGAAAAACAACAGCCCCCCCAGAAACCAGAGTGCCCAAGAGGGGCTCCCAACCACCCTGACACCTTCTCTCCACCCCTATGCCTTATCCCAGACTTTGCCTTGCACTCAAGGTGAGTTTGGAGGGTCGGCCAGGAGGGTTAGGAAGCAGACAGATTAGTGAGGCAGACAGCAGGTTAGGTTAGAGAGAAGTTCATGCAGCCCCAGAGACAGAGAGACTCCGTTATCTGTGTTTATGTTCTTGTTCTTATCCATCTCAGCAAGCCTGTGAGTGCAGCAGACATCAGCATTGTTTCCTTTGCACAGCCTAGAATCTAATTCTTCTCACCAAAACATCCCAGCTAGGCTCAAACTAGCATAAACAAGAAGAGCTTGTTTGGCAGGCTGCTAAGGGGGTCCAGCTGTTCATGCCACTCTCCTCACCGTCCCCAACACAGAGGAGTCTTGGAGCAATAATCATCACAGGGGGGATGTGATCACTGAAAGCAAACCTGAGAGCTGTGTTAAAAATGCTTGAGAAAGATCCGTCTGAGAGGTCCTTGTGGCCTGAAGCTCAGGTGACATCCACCTGAGAAACATTTAAAATTGTTTTCAGGTGAAATCAAGGTAATTTCTGTAAATTAATTACCCTTGGGAGGGGAACTGCAACACAATGCAGAAGTTATAAACTGGAGAAGCTTTTCAAGATTGGTGGCAAAGTCTGAAGGTTGTAGACCTGTTTTCAAGTGTATTTGAGAGCGCCTGGATTTATTCTTCTAGGAAAAGTAGTGCCTAATCCACCAGGCAGGTAGGCAAGATAAGACCTATTAACTGTGAGTAGCTGGGAAACCTGAAACAAGCCTGCTTGTGGAAAGGATGCATATTAATAAAGAAAGGTGACTTCAAGAGGTGAGTTGATGCACAGCGGTGTGCATGCTGCGTGAGCGTCACTGCCGCTTTCTCTGCATTCAAACCCCGAGCAGAGTTGTTTTTGCAGTGCTGTAGTGGTGGAGGTAGCGGAATTCAGCCATCCTCGCACTCAAAGTGAAGTCCTGGCTTGCAAGCAGGGTATGAGGGTCCTTGAGTTAATGAGTTCTTGTGATTTCCTGTGCGAGCAGCCCTTTCATTATTGCACCAGTAGCAGAATTAAAGCATAGCCTCTACTCGGTAGCAAGCTGATGGTGCTATGCTGCGTAGCACCAACCTTAGACGTGTTCAGCCGTGTAGTGTCAGGCCTGGCACGCTGGCTGTGCTGCCCCAGACCCTTACAAGCCAGTTTTCTCTGACAGAGGGAGACCCTGGAAGAGCAGCCCATGCCCTAGCTCTGCTCGCCCAGGGAGAGCAGGCAAGCACCCCTTGGCGCAGCTTCGGCGAACGGATTTGTGCGGTGCCTTCCACCTTCCTCCCGCCTTACCCAGGGCTTCTTTTAACCTCGCTGGGGCTCGGTAGCAAGCAGCGAGCTGTGAGGAGTGAAGCGCAGCATTGAGGCGGCGCCGCCAGCATTGTGCTTGGGCTGACAGGAGCTCTGTCTGCGCACAGACCACCATTGATCTGGCCTGCACAGACGCCGATTCAGGGGGAAGGGGCTGGCCAGCGGCACCCGCGGCTGCGGATTGTGCAGGAGCCCCCGGGGTTGGTATCCTGCCCCCTGGGAAAAATTGGCCGCTTCAGGGGTGTTTGTATATCAAAGCCCAGCTGAGGGGCAGGGAAACAGAAACCTGAGTATGGGGGCCTTTTTGTTTAAAGTAAAGGGCGAGAAGGAGCTTTTGTGGCTCTGGGCAGATTCATTTCAGGGTTTGGTTTTCTTTTCCTTTCCCCTCTTGCTTAGCGCATTTGGCAAAGTTAAATCGAAATGCAAGGAGCTGCTGGATGTGGCCGTGCAGGTCAGGTGCTGCAGGCAGCCCTGACTGTGACCAAGAGGAGCTGTCAGAATACTGGGCAAAGCACCCTCTGTGTGCAGAGATGAAGGGCACCTCCCAAGGGGAGTGATTTTCAAAGGGATGAGCCCATCGAGTTGTTTGCCTTCGTTGCAAACAGGAGGAAAGCTCAGAAGATCTATCGCCAGCATTTCTTTAGGCATCTTAGTGGAAGAATGAGGGGGGCAGAGAAGCCCTTGGCTCTGTGTGTTGCTTTACAGAAACCACAGTTTTCTTTCTATGGTTGGATTTTAATGTTAAGTAGATATTCCTTAGACATAGGGATCCTGTGACCAAAAGAAGATTGCTGTGAAAGGCAGCAGCGGTACAGGTTTAGATGCTCTGATGGAGTTTGTAGATGACTTGAAGGTGCTGGTGGGCGAGAAGCTCAACAGGAGCCAGCAGTGTGCACTTGCAGCCCAGAGAGCAACCAGAACCTGGGCTGCAGCAGGAGAAGTGTGGCCAGCAGGGCCAGGGAGGTGATTCTCCCCCTCTGCTCCACTCTGCTGAGACCCCACCTGGAGTACTGCATCTAGTTCTGGAGCCCCCGGAACAAGAGGGATGTGGAGATGCTGGAGAGTGTCCAGAGCAGGGCCAGGAGGATGCTCAGAGGGCTGCAGCAGCTCTGCTGTGAGCACAGACTGAAATAGTTGGGGCTGTGCAGGCTGGAGAAGAGGAAGCTCCCAGGTGACCTTCTTGTGGCCTTCCAGGATCTGAAGTGGGCTACAAAAAAGCTGGGGAGGGACTTTTTAGGCTCTCAGAGTGCCAGGACTGGGGGGAATGGAGCAAAGCTGGAGGTGGAGAGAGTGAGGCTGGAGGTGAGGAGGAAGTTGTTGAGCAGGAGAGTGGTGAGAGGCTGGAATGGGTTGCCCAGGGAGGTGGTTGAGGCCCCATGGCTGGAGGTGTTTCAGGCCAGGCTGGCTGAGGCTGTGTGCAGCCTGCTCTAGGGTAGGGTGTCCCTGGGCATGGCAGGGGGGTTGGAACTGGCTGCTCCTTGTGGTCCCTTCCAACCCTGACTGATTCTATGATTCTAAGATAACCCAAAGCTGCAGTGCTAGGGTACTCATTCTGGTGTAAGAAGAGGTAAGCTGGATGCTGGGGACAGTTTCTCTAAGTAGCTATCTTCCAGTATTTGAAGTGGGATACAAGAAAGCTGCTGAAGGACTTATTTGGGTGTCAAGAAATGATAGGACTGGGGGGAATGGATCCAAGCTAGAGGAGGGCAGATTGATATTGGCTGTTAGGAAGAAGTTCTTCCCCATGAGGGTGGTGAAACACTGAAACTGGTTGCCAAAGGAAGTGTTGGAAGCCTCATTCCTGGAAGTTTCTAAGGCCAGGTTGGATGTGGCTCTAGGCAAACTGATCTAGGTGGAAGTGTCTTTGCATGGCAGGGTAGTTGATGATCAGTAAGGTCCCTTCCAACCCTGACAAATTCTGTGGTTCTGTGTAATTGCTCATTTCATGGCCTGAGAATGTGAGGATTTGAGAGGAGATGCCATCTTGGTTAGATTTTGACCATGGTTACACCAGTAGAAGCAGTGCACAGAACCAGCTCTGGAAGGTGGGAAACATGGCATTTACATTGTTTGCTGCACACCACATTCAAGACAAGAGGCTAAGAGAGTAAGCACTGATATAAATTCAGCAAACAAGGTGGTGTGGACCCTGGAACAAAGGAATAATTAACATTTGGAGCCTGGGAAGGGTTTTATTTCCATCTACAGCAGCCCATGGAGCCTGCATGGTCTCCTGGGCAGGGATAGTGTTTAAAGGGGGTCATCTGGGAGGAAAAGCAAGGAGGAAGGGAGGGAGGAAAGGAGAGACTGAGCACTCCTGGGAGGGCTTTCAGGAAAGTAGAGCAGCCTACAATAATTGGAAAGGTTGGTGAAGAGAAGCAAGTGTCAGGACAATGAAGTTCAATCACTACTAACAGCTGCCTGCCACGAGTGCTCTGCAGAGCACTGTGGTGGTTATTTCCCCACTTTGTTTTTCTTATTCCAGAAGCAGGAAGGCAATGCCCTAACTCTAGTGTAAAGTAACACAGCAGTTTTCCATTGTGCCACGCAGCCAAGTGGAAAAATGTGATAACTGGGGCTCCAGTTTAAGGTACATCTGAGCCAAACCAAAGAGCAGGCCTTGGGGATGCCTTCAGGAGGGCAGCTGAGTGATGTCTTCTTGGCAGCCTTCAGCAAGGAAAGCTGATCAGAAAAAGCAGCTTTCTTGCAGACTTTAGAGTGGTTATGCTGTTTGGAATGTGCCTTAAGCACCTGAAGTTCAGCTGCTAGCTAGGGTGATGGGCAGAGTCTTGTGCCCTTTCCTTAGCAGAATTGCTGGGGCTCATGTAAGATTGACTGTGCTGAAGCCAGAGAGATTACCTAGGTGAAGAAAGACCAAATGTGAAGGTGAAAGGTGAAGGCAGACCAAATGTGAGATTCTTTTAGGAATGCTGGCAGGAAAAACTTTCTGTATTCTTTTCCTTCCTCCAGCACTAATTTAGCCTGTGAAATAAAACTGAGTCATGGTGTTTACTCCTGCTGGAAAGTAATGCTCCTTTTTTACCCCTTCCCCAAGGTGATGATTTTGCAAGGCCAATGTGTGAGCATTACTTGCTCCTTCGGCAGCCTGTGGCCCTGCGAGTGGGAATGTGCTGGCAGAAATGACTGGGGGGGATGGAGGTTGCTGTTCCCTCCGGTGGCCATCCATCAGCCTGCTGCTGAGTCCACCAGCAGTGGAGTGGGGAAGTACTGCTGGAAAGAGGAGCAGCCAGCCACGAGGGCTGTCCTGGGATTTGGGGTAATGTGCTTTGTTCACCAGTTTCTGTACAGATACAGTCAGAATCAACAGGCAAAGCAGTACTCGCTTCTGGAAAGAGAGACAGGCCTGTGTGTGGGGCTGGGAAACCCTCCTAGACAGTAGGCAAGCACAGTGCAGCAGCATGGCCACCATGTCCTGCACCATGTCTCTAAAGAGTGGCAGCACATCCCCATTCAGTGCTGCTTCAAAGTCTAAAACCCTGATCAGACATCAAAAATATTTTGTAAGTCAATAGTAGCAGTCAGTCAGGTGAGTTGTGCTCCAGTGATGCTCAGGGTGAGGGGCAGCAGCAGAACTGCCCCCAAAAGAGGGGTTTTTGAAGGACTTCCGTGAAAGAGAGGTGGTGCAGTTCACAAAAGCTAAGTCAGAACATGGTTGCACACAGAGAGTGCTGATCAAGGGCACAATGTCCACCTGGAGACCGCTGGCAAGTGGTGTCCCTCCAGGTTCAGTGCTGGCACCAGTGCTCTAACATCTTTGTCAGTGACATGGACACAGGAATCAGTGCACCCTCAGCAAGTGTGCAGGTGGCACCAAGCTGTGTGGCACAGTTGACTTGCTAGAGGGCAGGGATCCAGCCAGAGGGACCTGGACAGGCTTCAGAGCTGTGCCCAGGCCAACCTCATGACATTCAACAAGGCCAAGTGTAAGGTCCTGCACTTGGGTTGGTGCAATCCCAAGCACAACTCCAGGCTGGGTGGGGAATGGCTGAGAGCAGCCCTGAGGAACAGGCCCTGGGGGTCTGGGCTGATGAAAAGCTCCACAGGAGCCTGCAGTGTGAGTGCAGCCCAGACAGCAACCCTGTGCTGGGCTGCAGCAAGAGCAGTGTGGGCAGCAGGGCAAGTTCTTTGCAGTGAGGGTGATGAGACACTGGCACAGGTTGCCCAGGGAGGCTATGGATGCTCCCTGCTTGGAGGTGTTCAAGGCCAGGTTGGATGAGGCCTTGATTGACCTGTTCTGGTGGGAAGTGTCCCTGCCTATGGTAGGGGTTTGAAACTGGATGATCCTTGAGGTCCCTTCCAACCATTCTAGGGTGCTATGATTCTATGAACAAGGGCACAGTGACCTGGCAAGGGCTGGAGAGCTTGCAGAGCTGTTGTCTGCCAAAAGGTCCTGAAGTCACTAATTCTGGAGAGAGACAGGGTGCTGTGCATGAAAGGCTTCCCCCCTCCGCGCTGTGTGTGTGCCGAAGGAACACGCTCTCCTCTCGGCCGTCTCCTGTCATTCTCTGTGACAGATGAGTTCCATCGTGTCTGCAGCACGTCTTGCCCTCTTCTGTGTTGCACAGCATTACCTCTGTCTGCAGAGAAACCAAAGGGATCAAAATGCCATATCTGTAACGAATTCTTCCTGAAAAAACATTAGCTCTTTTTTCCCTTTTGTTTTTGGCAGGCTAACTTGCAGGGATGCCAAATCAATAAGCAGCTTTTGCAGGTGAGGCAGGTATTCCCCAGAGGTTGATGTTTTTGTTGTCACTCCTATTCCGAGCACCCAAATGCAGAGAAAATCATTGAAGCCCAAATCCATTATGCAGCCACTGACCTTGATCAGGTTCAAAATTATCTGAAGTGTTAAAGAGTGGCGAGCGTGACTTGTATTGTGGGAAGGGTTTGACGCAGCATTCAAGCGTGATTGCCATAGTCTGGGGTCCAAGTTTGGCTTTATTACACTTCAAGCCTTTCAAGTTAATTTATCAAAACGACATACACCTCCTGGGGCAGCTCCATGGTGTATGATTGACTAAATAATACTCTGAATTTCTGAGAGGCTTTTAAAGTTCACTGCTTTCACACCAGGTGTAGTTGTTGTTTTAATGCAGGTCGCTTCCTGTCGTAGGTTGTGCATCCTCCAAGCAGAGCCTAGCGCAAGCAGATTCTAGTACTTACCCTGGAGTGCAGGGCTGAAGAGCAGTGTCTGAAAGGGTTTTATTCCCTCATCCAGAGGCTGTTGAAATAGCCAGTTGTTTTGTTTCCTTCTGACACACACATCCATTTTCAGTTGCGACTAACAGATGAAATGACAAACGCTGGGAACAGGTCTGTAGTTGGTGTCGTTTGGCTGAGTGGCCACAGGCACTGTAATATCCTCCTCGCTCCGTTGGAAATTTACCCAGCACTTCCCAGAGAAGATGAAATCACTTTTGAGGCCTCTTAAGTGCTACTCGTGGTACAGTCATTTTAATTGTTGTCAGTTCCTGGCAGCTAATGAAAGAGCGTGAAGTCTGAGTGTCCGCTTACAAATGGACTTGTATTTCAGAGTGGCGGTAAAGAGGAAAGGTTGAGGAGGAGATGTAGTCTGGGCAGTGCTGATTAGGGCAGCAAAGTGAGGACAATGGCATCATTTCAGGGTGAGGCTTGTTTCTGTTAGTTCCCAGGGAACATCAGCGTTTCTAGTTAATCAAATTCTGAAACAGGACTTCTGGCAGAAATTCCAGTTTTGGAAGGGTAATTTGTCTTTGTACTGAGGAAAAGATGGGTTACCTCCTGTGCTGGCCTTTGTTCTCCTTCCTTGGGTGCTTGTCGCTTCTCTCCTTTGCTAAGCGATGCTGTAGCCACATGCAGGGATTTCTTCCTTCTAAAACTTATTTTGTAGTTGTTTTCTAGCAGGTGGCCTCAAAAGAGAGTAGTTATGTCATGAATGTGCCAAGGGCTAAGTAAGGACTAAATTGGGTATGAAGCCAGAGAAGAGGAATCCCAGGAATAAAGCTGGTGAAGGGCCTGGAGCACAGCCCTATGAGGAGAGAATGAGGGACCTGGGGTTCTTTAGCCTGGAGAAGAGGAGGCTCAGGGCAGACCTCATTGCTGTCTACAACTACCTGAAAGGAGGTTGTAGCCAGTTGGGGGTTGGTCTCCTCTTCAAGGCACCCAGCAACAGAACAAGGGGACACAGCCTCAAGTTGTGCCAGGGCAGGTCTATGCTGGATGTTAGGAGGAAGTTGTTGGCAGAGAGAGTGATTGGCATTGGAATGGGCTGCCCAGGGAGGTGGTGGAGTCACCGTCCCTGGGGGTGTTGAAGCCAAGTCTGAATGGGTCACTTAGTGCCATGGTCTGGTTGGTTGGGCAGGGCTGGGTGCTAGTTTAGGCTGGATGATCTTGGAGCTCTCTTCCAACCTGGTTGATTCAATGAGTCTGTGACTCTATGAAATGGGGTGAAAACAGGGAAGAACAGGCTGAAAGCTATGGAGAAGATGTGGATGTGCACAAGCCACAGTTCCCTTTTTTCCTCTCAAGTGAAATTCACAGCCCAGCTCAGAACTGGTTGTATGTTCTGTGCTCTACCAGCAGATGCCACGCTACAAGCATTGGCGATGTCCCATGGAGGGCTGACACAGCTTGGTGCCTGGGTGAGCAGCTGCATTGCTGTGCTGGTTTCTATTGCAGAGAAGGTAACAAAGTGTTTGTGAAGGCTCGAGAGCAAGGTTGAGAGGAGAAGCTGTTCACTGCAGGCGGTAGGAGGAACAATAAAGGAGATTGGGGTATAGTGGCATGCTGCTTTCAGACCTTACCTGAAGCCAAAGCTTGGCACTAGGACATGACCACTTTGGAGGTCTGGGATCGTAGGTGAGGTACCTAGGAAACAAGACCAGGTGATGTGGTATCATCTCATATTTTGTAGCCTCGGCATGCGTACGGAGCTTGTGAACAAAGGCACATGCTATGAGTAACAGGACAACACCAGCTCGGGCAGGATGGTGGGAGTAGCTCTTGAAGACCATTGCATAGAAATTAAGCTGACTCCAGCTGACATTAATAGGAGGAATGTAGTAATTCTTTTCATCCCTTCGCCTAATTGCAGATGCTTTTTGAGATAGCTTGATGCAGATTTTGCAAACCTCCCGCGGGTGACATCTGCTCCTGGTAGGAAGCTTTGAAATTGTAGGTTTTTTTTACTGACATTGTGCACTCTGTAGAATCTGCCAAATCTTGGTAGCTTAGCTGAAAATGGAAAGTTTAAATTCAGGGACTACAGAGACTGTGGGATTGGGGATGTAAATGAAGGAGTCAATCAGACGGCCCTGGAGATACTCAAGGTGAGGCTCAACAGGGCTTGGGGCTGCCTGATCTAGTCTGGGATGTCCCTGCTAACTGCAGAGGGGGTTGGACTGGATGACCTTTGGAGGTTGCTTCCAGCCCAGACCATTCTGTGATTCTGTGAAATCGCTGACCACTTCTCAGCAAACTTTCCAATGTGTCTGCTGTAAGTCAGTGCCCCACAACATGCTCCACTTAGATTCCTTTGGCACTGGCACTCTGCAACTGCTATTGTAGATTTGAGGGTTTGCAGCTCACTCAGGGAGCTGGACCTATGTGGCAGTTTGGGTGTTACCTGCCCCCTCACTCTTACAAAATCACCCAGACTAGACTCAGCTGAACTGGAAATTAGAATGAAGCTTCCTATTTACAGCTTAGCACAAGATACAAGCAGGCATTTACAATCTACAGCTACAGTCAGCAATAGACAAGTTAAAAAGTAATACAGAAACACAACAGCCCTCCCAGAAACCAAAGTGCCCAGGAGGGGCTCCCAACCACCCTGACACCTCCTTTCCGCCCCTCTGCCTTATCCTTTGCCTTATGTTCAAGGTGAGTTTGGAGGGTTGGCCAGGGGGGTTAGGAAGCAGAAGGATTAGTGACACAGACAGCAGGTTAGGGAGAGATGGGAGGCAGCCAGAGCAAGAGAGCAACTGCCCTATCTGTATTTGATATGGGAAGGGCAGGGCTTTTTAAGGGCCTGTGCTGGTGCAAATTGAGTATGGTATCATTAGAGCAGTACTGGCTCTGCTGATACAACAAAGGCAGGTAACTGCCAGCACCTTCATTTTCTTAGTTTCTTTTACTGATCAAAGACTTTGCTTAGCTTGGTGCCCATACCCCTTTCAGGGTAAGGTAGCTCATGTGAAAGCATCCACAAGACAAATTCCCACTTACTCTCAAGAGAATTGGGGAAGTTAAAACAACCACATACGTTTCCATTATTTTTTTCAGGCGCGTTTGTCCGCTGGGGCTGCTTCCAAGATGCAAAGAAGTAGGTAATGTAATTGTGTAAATAGACAATCCTCAACCTGTCAAAACAGAGAAGTGGTGTGGCTGAGGGAAGAGAGTGAGCTGAGCTGTGCTGTGGGGACTCCAGGGGATTGGTGTCATGCGTTCCGCACACTGAGATGAGCCCAGCACTGGAGGTAGCAGGCATGCGGAGGGGGACTTGCAGCTGCTCACGCTTGGTGGGGGCCGGGAGATACGCTGCCAGCTCGGGGGAGCAATGCTGGCCACCTCCCATTGACACCCTATAGGCAGGCTGAGCTCTGGTTTTCTAGGGGAACTACCGTACGGCACAGCAGCGGGGCAAAGCTGCCAATCTGCAGTGCCAGCAGGTGCAGATAAGGAGGCTGAGTGAATGAAGCTTCTGTTTTTCCCAAAGCAACCATCCAGCGTGTTGAACAAAGCCAGCCTCTTCCCACGTACCAGGCCCATTAGGAACTTTTCAGTTATCATTTCTTTAGACAGGAAGTGTATTCTCCTTTTACAGTCATTTACTGTCGCCGCTTACATTTGTTGGAGTGAGAGGACTGCAGAGTGGAGCTGAAGAAGCGGCTCAGCCAGCCCTTCTCCCAGCAACCGCCCTCACGGCTGCTTTCCAAGCAGCACCGGTAGCAGCAGTCAGTTATTTCTGGCCGTTTCCTTTTGTCTCGGTGAAAGCCACGCGGGTCCTGTGCTGCCCCACAGGCTGATGAGATTCCTCAGCCCCCTGCTACAGAATCA
Source organism: Tricholaema leucomelas (assembly GCA_013400475.1). Classification (NCBI taxonomy): domain Eukaryota; kingdom Metazoa; phylum Chordata; class Aves; order Piciformes; family Lybiidae; genus Tricholaema lacrymosa; species Tricholaema leucomelas. The sequence continues at coordinate 99,966 of WAAF01014224.1, forward strand.
CAATTTGGAAGTCAGTTCATGTTTTAATTGGGAAGATGAGTGAGCTGAGGTGTGAGATCTGTTTAAAGGCAGCAGTTTAGCGGGCTAAAGAAATAAGGCTGATGTCTAGAGGAGCCGCTCTTCTGCGGATCAGCATGGGTTTGGATAGGCCATTTCTAAGGAGAGAACTTGCCATCGTGAGCACCTTCTTTGAAGGCTGATGCCAAGGTTCTCTTATTTATTAGATACTTTCATGTCATTAAAAGGGAAGTTAAGGCATAGGATTTTCACCAGGCTGTATCCCACTGCAGTCAGTTAAACGCCCTGTACACCCTGTGTAGGCAGAACACCAGACACTTGGAGGAAAGTGTTAAACCTGGGAAGCTGATGTCTAAGATGATATGGCCGTAGGCTTCACCCTGATCTCTAATAGGGAGAGATTGCCTTTCCCACCAAGGTTTACAGTTTAATATCACTTCTGAGATGTGCTGTCATTAACCATGACTTTGGAACTAAATCCTGTGTCTTGTTTTATCTTCAGGGCACTTGGAGGGCCTGCAGTGTTTATAGGCTGGAAACCAGAAGTTTCATGGCATCTCAGATACTGCATTTACTTCAGTGCACTAATTCTCATGTTCTGTCAGCTGTAATGAGATGGGGAAGACCTCTTTCACTTCTACCACACTGCTGCTGTATGAAACACCGGAATACCTGGCTAGAGCCTACTCAGGAGTTTGTAAACTCGGTGAAAATTATGCTGTTTGTAGTAGAAACTACTTTATCTCTGCAGGATGCAAAGTTTTGGTCATATAATGAATGGTGCTATGAAAACTGATGTTGTTACCTCCTCGCGTTGTCTCTCAGACCTTGTTCTATGATCTAAGCAAATAGTTCCCTTCGTAAGGAGCCTGCTGGCACACTGGATACGTCAAAAGAAGGAGGGCCATGGAGTATTGAGGAGTGCTATTTTCTGTTTTGTGGAGCTCACGTAGCACATCTCCCATCCTTGTTCAGTCTCTTTGATTGCAAGAAGATTAAGAGCACAGACTAAGTGATTTTGGAGGGGGTAACCAGGTTTGAAATTGTGGAGATATAGGCTGCCCAGGGAGGTGGTGGAGTTCCCAAGCCTGGCTGTGTTTAAAGGTGGTTTGGATGCGGTGCTTGGGAACATGGTTTAGGGTTGAACCTTGTAGAGCAGGGTTCTGGGTTGGACTTGGTGATCCTGAGGGGTTTTTCCAGCCTGAATGTTTCTGTGATTCTGTGAGACAACTTGCTAGGAGATAAAAGGTGAGCAACAGTTTAACTCCTTTTAAAGCAGAGCTTAGCCTTTGGCCCACTGTGGACCAAGGACTTCCCCTTGTGCTGGGCAGGAGCTGCAGCTGATGGCAGCCCTCACTCTTCTTCACCCCTGGAGAAGCTGTGTTTCTCCAGGCATGATGTGGTTTGTACTTCTGGGTCTGCCTGTACAATCCCAACATAACTAGATAGCAGGCACTGGAAAACAAACCCTGAGCAGAGTTGAATGAAAATTCTGCATGTGGGATGTGGAGTTCTGCAGCGTTTAGTAACAATAACAGACTGGAAAACAATTAAAAGACCAAAACAAAATGAAAACCAACATGTCCCTGGAGGTGTTCAAGAAAAGACTGGATGAGGCTCTTAGTGCCATGGTCTAGTTGATCGGCCAGGGCTGGGTGATAGGTTGGATTGGATGATCTTGGAGGTCTCTTCCAGCCTGGTTGATTCTATTCCATTCTGTTGTATTCTAACTATCCACATTGCCTCTGTGCTACTATATCCCTACGCTGCTATGTGTAAGCTAGCACCTGTGACAACTATAATTTTGCCCTGGACACGAGGTGATCACCATAAACCAGGCTTTGATTCTAGTTTCTCATTTTGTAATTCCTAAGCTGTCATAATTCTCAAGTGAGCGCAGTGTAAGCTACTGTATAAACCCTTGGAACGTGGCTGGCAGAGGTGGTTTAACAGTGCCACTGGGTGTGGGATGCCTGTGTGTGTAGTAAACAGCTAAATGCCCTTTTAACCTTGATTTTCTGAGCCTTCCCTCTGAAAGTGGGCTGCTGTTACTCTACACACCTGTCTCTCATCCTCTTTCCATTTGAAATCATCTATATGGAGAAAATGTCCATGGCTTCCTCAGCAGGAACCAGCCAGATCTTTCTCCATCTCTGGAGAGGCCTGGCCTGTGGTACTGCTTGGCTGGCTCATGATGTTGTTGTGGAAAACCAGAAATATCCAACCCAAACAAGCAAGCAAACCAAAAAGAGAGAGAGAAATAAATGTTGCTCTTCCTCTTCACTTGTACCTTGCGGTTTTGCCTTTGCTTTTGCAGTGTGCTTTCCTGTGCAGCAGATTTACTCCTCAAATCCACTCTTCATTCCCTGGGTAGTTTTTTTATTTCTTTCAGGTGCCACAGATATTTTTCCAGTGTAAAACCTGCACATAAGGATCTGCAGATTTCCAGCAGTCTCAAGGTGTGCCAGGGGAGGTCTAGGGTGGATGTTAGGAGGAAGTTGTTGTCAGAGAGAGTGATTGGCATTGGAATGGGCTGCCCAGGGAGGTGGTGGAGTGGCCGTGCCTGGAGGTGTTGAAGCCAAGCCTGGCTGAGGCACTTAGTGCCATGGTCTGGTTGGTTGGGCAGGGCTGGGTGCTAGGTTGGGCTGGCTGAGCTTGGAGCTCTCTTCCAACCTGATTTATTCTATTCTATTCTATTCTATTCTATTCTATTCTATTCTATTCTATTCTATTCTATTCTATTCTATTCTATTCTATTCCATTCCATTCCGTTCTATTGTATTCTAACTATCCACATTGCATCTGTGCTACTATATCCCTACACCTGCTGTCTGAGCTTCAGAATCCTTCCCAGATCCTTCCCTAGCCTTTGTACCATTTTGGTGCTGATCTGCAAGGTGCACCTCAGGCATCATTTCTGCCAGCTGCTTACTTAATGTTCATCCTGTAGATTCTGTATCTTTTACTGTCTGTTGTAATTCCCATATGTTTCTTTTTTTCCCTGTAGAGTGTCTCTTCAGAGAGAAAGTGAAAAAACCCCGCAAGTCTTCCCAGTACCAAGTATCTTGGTTTACTCTGAAAAGTCTCAGACTTCTTGGGTTTAAAGCCTTTTTTTCTTGCCCTGATGTTCCAGCTAGTTCAGCTTATTCCTGTGCTATAGAAGGGCTGACAGGATACCATCATTCATCAGAGCTGTGCCACTCTCAAGCTATGGAATCATCGAATCATTGAATCATAGAATGGATTAGGTTGGAAAGGACCTCAAAGGTCATCCAGTTCTGACACCCCTCCCCCGCCCTGCGATAGGCAGGGACAGATGTCCCTAGAATAGGTTGCTCAAGGCCTCATCCAGCCTGGCCTTGAACACCTCCAGGGAGATTGTGGATCACAGAATCACATTCTGTGCTCCACAACCTCCCTGGGCAACCTGTGCCAGTGTCTCACCACCCACTTCTTCCTAACGTCTAGTTTAAAGCTCCCCACTGCCGATTTATAACCACCACCTGAGTGCGCCAGCAGTCTACACCCAGGCAGCACAGCCTTCAAGCAGCAAAAGGGGCAACCATGCAGTGACTTGCTGACATTCATCCACACCAAAGGAATATAAAACAGGACAGGAACAAATCCATAGCAAAGTCTCTTGGTGATTTTGTTACTGTTGTTCTCTGCTTTGTAACTCCTTGTTGCGGTAGGCCTGATAGGCCCAAAATAGGCTTGTACATGTCCTGCCTTGCCTAGGCATGCTTTTCTGCTGCACCAGAGAGGCAAGTGCAGGAAATGGACACAAAAGAACCAGGGTCCTGTGGCGTAAGGTGCACACACTTGGCTTGTGCCTGCCTAGTGCCAGGCCTGTGCTCTTCCCAAATTAGGGACAATCAAGCCTGTGGCTTTGCCTAATATGGTAAGGTTTGGCTAACTGCCATCCTGATTGGCTATTCTGTGTCCAAAGGGCCACATTGATAAAAGGAGATACGCAGGTGCACAGCCTGCTTTTGCTTCCCTGCTTTTTCTTCCCTGCTTTTGCTTCCCTGCTTTTGCTTCCCTGCTTTTGCTTCCCTGCTCTTTGCCTGCTCTCTCTGCTGTGCCCAGCCCTGCTGCTATTGCACACTGCCTTATTGCTTGCCTGCTAAACTCCACTGCCGCGAGTTACCAGGAGCAGACCCTGGATGCCTGCAGGCAATCGGCCTGTGTGGCCAGTGTGACATCATGCTGAGACTGCACCACATCTGCCTTCTGCACCTGAAGGTCCTGCCTAGAACCCCTGGACATATACACAGATTGTCCAGAAGAAGGCAGGAGAACAAGGTCAGAGATTGTCTGCGTCCTGTCCCCAGGAGCTGGGAACTTTCAAGCCTCAACGTCCAACAAGACAGAGTCCCCTGGAAGCATTTGGGCACTGTCTGGACTGTGGTTAGCCTCCACAAGGGTAGTAATAATAATCTGTGAGCAAATGCTCAAATGGCTCTTTGTAATTCTCTACTGCCTTCTGCCAGAGAGCAGAGGGAGCTTGGGCCCAGCTACTGGGCAGGCGGCACATTGACCGCAAGCGGCACTGACCGCGGGAACCTTCTCTGCCAGATCAATGAATGTTTATGTATTTTGCTGGTTATTGCTGGATCTGGATATTAGCCACAGAATGTTTCCATGACCGTGTAAGAACTGAAATATTATTAAAATTAGTGGTCGGGGGTGGCAGAGCTCTGATTAGCAACAGTAATAAACAATATTAATTTTGGAAAATATCTTCTTGCATCAATTAATTTCCCCTCCCCAACACGCCTGAGAAGGATGTTGGCTTTTTGCATGCCTGACACAAAGCCAACAAAATCACCTTGGTAGTTTCAGCTCTCTGAGGCTGAGCTCCTTGGTGTCTGAAATCTTAGCAGGTGCCATCCTGCAGCCGTAACTAGCTGTGTTTCTGAGTTCACTTCAAAGTGTCTTCCATGATACGGATAATAATCTACTATTCACAATTAGACCTGGTTCCAATTGCTTGAATGCCCAAGCAATTATTTTCTTTGGTAATTGAGTTCCCTACAGAATTCCACTATTCTAATCTCCTGCTTAGAAAACTAAGCATATTAATTTGAAAAGCTGAATGAATGCCTGGCCAGGATAATGGCAGAAGAATAATTGCAAGGAAATATCTTACAACAGGCTTATTTTCATCTAATAAAGCTTTCCCTGATGATTATGCTGCATGCTACGATTATGATGTGAGCTTTGCATTTTGCATGTGTGTGTCTGCATGTGCAGCTCAGTTGAATTTTAACATTTGGAGATCTCTTTCTTTTTTTCCTTTTCAAAGTGTTCAAAGATAAGGTTTTTAAACACTCACCATTCTGTCTCATTTTCATGATGCATTTTGGGTGAGAAAGGGAAGGAGGTTGAAAGGGAAACTGACACCTTCTGCCTGCAGGGTTTGTGCATGTATTTTCTCAGGGTGGAATCAAAGTTGCATTTCAGTCGTGAAAGGAAGTTGAAATTGTCTTCAATTAGATGCAGGGCAAGCACTTAGTAAGGGATCAGAAACCTTTACAAAGAGCTTACAGCTCAGCAAAACAACAAAGAGGAGGAGAAAACAAAGGTACAGAGGGATGAACACTGCAACAGGTTGCCAGCAGAGGTAGCTGAGGCCTGATCCCTGCAGATGATCAAGGTCAGACTTGACAAGGCTCTGAGCAAACTGATCTAGTGGAGGATCGCCCTGCTCACTGCTGGGGAGTTGGACTACATGACCCTTGGAGGTCTCTTCCAGCCCATACCATTCTGTGATTCAGTAATTAAGCCCCGAGTGACCCACAGCAGGCTGCTGGCAAAGGCTCAGCTGTCTGGGTCAGCATTGCTAGTGTTTGATAAGGGTGAGTATAAACTCGGATCAGTCATGTCAGCACTAATCCTTGCTGGGTTTACAGTCAGAGTCTGGCTAGACCAGGTAATTCAGGTTTAGTGCAGCAGTCAGGATGATATCAAACACCTTTGTCTCCTAAGAGTGCTGCCTACAAGGAACATCTGTGTACCTTCAGACCAAGCAGCAGGTGCCACTTTCATCTGAGATACGGCTATTAGGAGGAAGTTCTTTACAGTGAGGGTGGTAAGACACTGGCACAGGTTGCCCTGGAGGTGTTTAAGGCCAGGCTGGATGAGGCCTTGAGCAGCCTGCTCTAGTGGGAGGTGTCCCTGCCTGTGGCAGGGGGCTGGAGCTGGATGATCCTTGAGGCCCCTTCCAACCTAAACCATTCTATGATTCTATGGCTAGAGAATGGTCTTCAAACCTTGAGCACTGCCTTACTAACTGACTCTGCCGAGCTTTCTGCCTGCAGCTGGTGAACAAAAGGCTTGCTGCATTTTACAGTGCTGGAATTACTCTCTCTGGTTTTATTTTGGGGCATTATTGTTCTGCTTCTCCTGATGGAGCCTTTTGTGAATTGGATGCTTAAATAACAGAGGCAAAGTGAGATAATTAGCAAGTGTCCCTGACAGTGAGCTAGGGTTGGTGCTTGCCATGCACTTCTACCTAGGGCATTTTTTTCTCTTGTGGCAAGGTCAAGTGGCACTGTCTCGTGCTTTCAGCTGGCTGGCCAGCTCCCACTGGAAGAGGGAGTTGTCCAGCCAACTGGATCACATGAGCCTGTACCTCTTGAGATTCCCAATGCATTTTAGGCCCATTTTCCTTTCATGTGTGTTTTGTAGTTTGATGGACTTAATGAGACCCAAGGATGCAATGGAAGTCAAATTACTTGAATCGGCACAAGAGAAAGGATGTCAGAAATGCAGCCCACGGTGTACTCCAGGCTTGCAGGCCTGGTTATGATCTGTTCTTTTCAGGATTGCTGTATCCCCATGCTTTCCCTAAAGGACAGCACAGGCTGTGGGTCTGTGGGGCATGCTGGCACTTACATAGCCTGGTATTGTGGGCTTTCTGTCACGTACAAGTTGCTGCTGTAGAGGTTTTGCACAGTAACTGAAAGGCTGAGGCACTGCATGCAGAGCTTTTACTTCTAGCAGTCAGGTAAGTAATGCCTCAGATGTTAGGTTTTCCAAGGAAAAGTGGAAATGCAAAACGTTGTTCAGGATCTCTCTTTTGTTTTGCCACAAATGCCGATCAGATGAAACTATTTCAGGCAAGAGTCGTAGTTTTGTAGTAAAACTACTAAGCAGCGCCAGGGAAACATCCTCTCTACTGCTGTCCCTGGCACCTAGGGCACAGGCAGGCAGATCAGAACACAGGTCTAGAGAGCAGACTAATTCAGCTGGAAGGGAACTACAGTGGTCACCAAGTCCAACTGCCTGACCACTTCGGGGCTGACCAAATGTTAAAGCATATTGTTAAGGGCACTGTAATTTCTCTGTGGAAAATGTAATTCCTTGGATGGAGGAGATAGCATTTGGATCCCAACTTCTGGAGTCTGTGCATGAAGAGTAACAGCTGTTTGCCCTGTAACACAAGCCATCTTTCTCCACGTGCCTCCATGTCTGCCTTTGTTCTGCTGGGGTGCTTCACTCATCTTGAGCTGTGTTTGCAGTGGCACCTGGTTGGGTGCACTGCCTGATAACGTGGCACTTTGCAAGGCAATCAAGCAAATGTGGACATCAGGAGGTCTAGCTGAAAAGGGTCAATTTCCCCCCAGGAAATGCTGGAAGAGAAGATCTCTCCATTACTAAGCTACAAGTTCAACCCATGCAATGGCAAAAATGTGCCTGTAAGGCTGTTAACTGATGTAGGTACCCTAGGTCCTGTGGTATACTGAGGTGCAGCAGGAGCAGAGACTGGAATCAAAAGAGAAATTATCTGTCAGATATGCATAAATAAACCTGAGAAAGACAGAGTGTGCCTACCTAATCACAGCTTGGCTGTTACATAGCCACTTGCTAGGCTGCCTGAATGCGATGGAGTGACAGGGTCCCAAATATTGAGGTGCTTCCAGTTTCTGCATTGCCTCCCTTTCTCCAGCCATAAATTCCTTGGCAGAATCACATTTATTTTCTGTACAAAAAGCAATCTATCCCTGGCCTATTTATTTTCTGTTTGCTGTCTCACTTTAGTTTATGGTAGAACAAGTTCCCTATGTTCCACACCTTGAGTACTGTGTCCAGTTCTTTGCTCCTCAATTCAAGGGAGATGCTGAGGTACTGGAATGTGTCCAGAGAAGGGCAGCAAAGCTGGTGAGGGGCATGGAGCAACAGCCCTGTGAGGAGAGGCTGAGGGAGCTGGGGGTGTGCAGCCTGCAGAAGAGGAGGCTCAGGGCAGAGCTCATTGCTGTCTGCAGCTCCCTGCAGGGAGGCTGTAGCCAGGTGGGGTTGGGCTCTGCTGCCAGGCACCCAGCAACAGAAGGGGACAGAGTCTCTAGTTGTGTTAGGGGAGGTCTAGGCTGGATGTGATGAGGAAGTTGTTGTCAGAGAGAGTGATTGGCATTGGAATGGGCTGCCCAGGGAGGTGGTGGAGTGGCTGTGCCTGGAGGTGTTGAAGCCAAGCCTGGCTGGGGCACTTAGTGCCATGGTCTGGTTGGTTGGGCAGGGCTGGGTGCTAGGTTGGGCTGGATGAGCTTGCAGCTCTCTTCCAACCTGGTTGATTCTGTGATTCTGTGATGTCTGTGCAGGTGTGTGTATAGATGTGGGATGGTGGTGAGCAGTTAGCAAAGGCAGCAGTTGTGAAAGCAGAGGGCAAGGTGCAGAAGCCAAGTGGCTGTTTTTCCAGTGCTCTTTCCCGGTTCTCTGTGTCAGCAATATTGCCATTTGCCTTGCTGTGTTCCCTCTGTCTTCCCTGTTGGCACATACGATCCAGTCTTGCCAAACGGTTTTGTGGGCAGATTTACATCTCTTCCTAGCACTTGCCTTGCAGAGAGCTTGGAAGGTGGTAGGGATCTTGCTCTTCTCTCCTCCTACCCTTGTGAGCCCCTGAGCGTTGGCATGGGCTCCAATGGCCAGGAGGTGCCTGAAGCACTTTGCTTAGATCTGGCCACGCAGGTGTGAGGGAAAACCCAGGGGCACTCCTGGGGAGGCAGGGGGCCAGAGGAAGCCATGTGGTGCCCACCGCTCTGCTCAGCCCCGTGCCTCAGCAAGCAGCCTGGGCACCAGCCACGGGGCTCGGCCCTGCCTTCCTGCAGCTGCCTGTGTGCCTAGAGGACTCCACGGCCAGCAGCCTGTACTGCTGCCCAGCTGCTCTGCACAGCTCTCCTGGCACTGTCTGTGTCCCAGAGAAAACCCATGTGGCACTGCCCTGCTTTGCCCTGCCCACAGCCTAGAGATCACCATCTGGCACTGCCCTGAATTGTGCTGCCGACAGCCTAGAGATCACTGCCCTGCTCCACACTGCATCTAAGAAAGTTGGAACTGCTCCTGTGGCAGTGCCCTCATTTTCAAGGCAGGGCAGTGGTGATCTCCCTTCTCTGTGATATGTATTTTACCTGTTGCTTTTCCCTCCTGTCTTCCCCCTGCTCCAGTTTCAATCTAACAAACACAGTTCAGTGTCAGTTTGGCATCGTTTTGCATTCACTTGCTCCAAGGGAATTACTGGAACCATTGCATGACTACTCCCCAGCGCATCCCCTGCTGACCAGGGTTGGAAAGGCCAGGTCATAACAACCCTCTCCCCTTTCTATCCTGGCTGGGAAAGGGATCACTCTGCTGAAACACCTCTCCAGCAGTGCCAGATGTTTGAGGCAGCTGGCGCTGCCACCTCTCTGCATTCCCCTTCCTCCTTCAGCTGGACACATCTGGGCTACTTGGCTGTGCTCATTCTCAACAGCTGCAGACCTACCTGACCCCACGCCACCAAACCCTTGCCCATGGCAGCACCCTGTGGCTTCCTTCTCTTTGGCCACCCCTTGGTCACTACTTCTATGAGAATTTACCTTTTGGAGGGTGTAATTCTGGTTCTCTGTGTGTTGCCCTAACGTGCAGGCCTGTGCAACATGGGTCTCCTTGCATGTCTGCTCAGGCTGGTGGAGAAGCATTTTAAGATTGGCAGCAGCACTGTCAAAACCTGTGAGTGAAACAGTTCTTGGAGGGTAGGCCCTGTGTTGAAATAGGAGTTGGCATCCTGTTGGAGTAACTGGCTGTTACTTGATGTGATGGACTCTTGTGACTATCACAAATGGAGGAATGAAAAGTTTGCACGTCCTGGATTTGTAGACTTGGAGGTCGTGATAGATTAAGAAAACTTTATACTGCTTCCAGCCTGTCTCTAATACATGGAACATCAGAGAGTAGTTGAGCAGTGTCATTAGGGCTGGCAGCAGTGTTCTTTGAAGGAGAAACCTCTCTGTCTTGCTTTTAGGAGCTGGAGAAGGTATGCCATGTAGGAAGGGGCATGGCATGGAGTGGAGGATGATGCACAAACAAATGACATGTGCTGAAATAAAGGGACTAACAAGATGAATCAGGTCACCAAAGAGTGATGTCATCCATGTGATTGTCAGACCTCTTGTGTAAAATGCTTGCACTTGGTGGTGGGCTTTGGAGTGCAGCTGGGTGTTGGTTTCTTGTTCTGTTGTGGGTTTTTTAAACACATCAGTGTATGCTTTATAGCAAGCTGCAGAGGCTGGATGCATGCTCTAATCCAGCAAATGCAGTCTTTTAATAGGCTTTGGCATTTGGGAGTGATCTGGGTCACAGAGTGAGTATCTCCTTTCCACTGCATTGGCAGGTTCAAGGCAATGGCAGAACATTAAAATGGAAGAGGGGAGATTAAAATGGAAGAGTGGATATTAAAATGGAAGAGGGCAGAAACTGGATGTTAGGAAGAAGTTCTTTACAGTGAAGGTGGTGAAACACTGGAGCAGGTTGCCCAGGGAGGTTGTGGATGCTTTCTCCCTGGAGCAAGGCCAGGTTGGATGAGGCACTGAGTGACTGTGCTAGTGGGAGGTGTCCCTGCCTATGGTGGGGGATTGGAACTAGATGATCTTTGAGGTCCCTTCCAACCTAAACTATTCTATGATTCTATGAGTGAAGAAGCTTTGGTCTGTGTCATTAGAAGAGCATTTTAAAGCTTGGTGCAAGGTTTCTCTATCTCTTCATGTCCATTGGAGAAGGGAGCAGAATGTTGCCAGAGACCAAGTGCCTTCTCTGTTGGAAGCTGCCGTATCTGAACGCGGGAGCACCTGGGCAGAGCTGTTCTTGCACGCTCCACTCAGCGATCAAAAGCGAATCGAGCCACTGTGCTTTCAGCCATCTGCTGGGGCTGGTGTCTGCTGGGCTGAGGGGTGGCTGTCGAGACAGTGCTTCTTTTTGTTCTCCTGTGACAGGGAATGTCACCCAGCTCCCTGATGACAGGTAGATGTTGCTTCAGCTGGCGGTTCACTTTGGTATTCTAAGCGCTGTGTGATGGGAATACGTCCATAAAACTGAAGGACAGAGTGGGGTGGGGTTGGACAGAGTGGGGTGGGGTTGGACAGAGGCATTCATCATTCTTAAAAATTCTCTTGTCTTGCTTTGGCTGAATAGAATTTAGTGAGATAATTCTTCTAGGATTTAAGGAGATAAATCTTGGGAGCTGCCCCATTCCTCGTGGTGCTACCTAGAGTGAAGTGCATGAACGTAATCCTGCGCAGTGACCTGAGGCAGCTCCTGTGCCTTTAAAACTAGGCCAAATTCACATTTATTGTGTTCTCTATTTGCATTGAAAGTCTTTCAACTTGCTGCCTTGTGTTTCACCAGCTGTTTCTTAGAGGTCTGAGTCTTGCTTGACAGGCAGTTGTGTGCTCCTTGTCTGCAGTCTGTAGAGGTGTGACGTGCCATTTCTGCCAGCGCCTGGCTGCCTCGCTTAAGGCAACTGGCCTGCACAGCAGAGCTGCTCTCTCAGTGTGGCAAGGACCTGACATCGGGGAGGTGACAAGACTCTGAGCTGTGCCATGTCCATACTGACAGTAAAAAGATGACTTTGTTTTGGTGAGGCCTCAACAGGAGTACCATGACCAGGTCTGGAGCTCCCAATACAGGAAGGACATGGACTTGAGGGAGAGGGTCCAGAGGGGGCCACAAAAATGATCAGAGGGCTGAAGCAGCTCTGCTACGAGGACAGGCTGATGGAGCTGGGGGCGTTCAGCCTGGAGAAGAGAAGGCTACAGAGAGCTTAGAGCTGCATTCCAGTTCCTGAAGGGGGCTACAAGGAGGCTGCAGAGAGACTGTTTGCAAAGGCCTGTAGGGACAGGATGTGTTAGGTTGGGAACTCCATCCCACCTCCAACTGAAATTTACCAGACCAGCTGAGAAGGCTTGGAAGTAAGCTAAAGCTCTACTTACAGCAAAGCTAAATGTACAAGCACATACACAACACATTTACAGGTATTTACACTTACATACCGTTGAGAAATGATACAGAAAGAGAGTCTTCCACCCTGGACAAAGAAGGTCCAGAAGGGGCCAATGCCAGCTTCTCTCTCCCCAGACAAAACAACCAGCAAGGCTCTCCTGTCAGCTGGTTGGCCAAGGCTAGTGGGAAAGATTAGAGAGAGAAGTAAAGAGATCCAGTGCCCACAAGCAAAGAAGAAAGAATTGTTTATCCTTGGGCTTTTTATACCTCTTAGCAGAGCAGTGAACAATAGAGACTTTTTCATTATTGTTCTTTTACAACCAATGATCTCTTGTTAGAATATTCCAACAAGCCTTAAAAGGAACAGGACAAAGGCAATGGCTTCAGATGAGAGCAGAGCAGATTGAGATTGATGTGAGGAACAGGTTCCGTACTATGAAGGTGCTGGAACACTGCAACAGGTTGTCCATGAAGGTGGCTGTGACCCCATGCCTGGAGCTATTCAAGGTGAGGCTGGATAGGGGTCTGGGTGACCTGATCTAGTTGAGGATGTCCCTACTAAGTGCAGAGGAGCTTGGGCTGGATGAGCTTTAGAAGTGCCTTTCAGTCCAGACCATCCTGTGATTCTGTGACCTTTGCTTAAATGTGTGTGGATAAATGAAATGATTTTAAAAGAAACAACTGCAGGATTTCAAATTCTGTGCCTTGCAAGCTGCCTGGGTACTTGTCCTGTGTAAAGAGACAGTAAGATGTGCCTAATCACACTTGTATCCATAGAGTATTCCTAGAATCAACCCAGCTGGAAGAGACCTCCAAGCTCACCCACCCCAAGCTATCTCCCAGCCCTAGCCAGTCAACCAGACCATGGCACTAAGTGCCCCAGCCAGGCTTGGCTTCAACACCTCCAGGCACAGCCACTCCACCACCTCCCTGGGCAGCCCATTCCAATGCCAATCACTCTCTCTGACAACAACTTCCTCATCACATCCAGCCTAGACCTCCCCTGGCACAGCTTAAGGCTGTGTCTCCTTGTTCTGTTGCTGGGTGCCTGGGAGGAGAGCCCAACCCCACCTGGCTACAGCCTCCCTGCAGGGAGCTGCAGACAGCAATGAGCTCTGCCCTGAGCCTCCTCTTCTGCAGGCTGCACACCCCCAGCTCCCTCAGCCTCTCCTCACAGGGCTGTGCTCCATGCCCCTCCCAGCCTTGCTGCCCTTCTCTGGACATGTTCCAGCATCTCAATATCTCTCTTGAATTGAGGTGCCCAGAACTGGACACTGTACTCAAGGTGTGGCCTGACCAGTGCTGAGCACAGGGGAATAATAACTTGGTATTAGATGAGAAAGTAACCTTAATTTTTAACACTCCTTGACTGTAGGTCCACAGCTGTTGTAACTCTGACTTAAGGCAAAGACATAGGCTATAAAGTCAGGGCTGGGAATTCCTGGAATGCCACAGTTTAAAGAATAAAAAAAGACCTATTTGAGCCATTAGTGGCTTAAGCAATAATAATGCCTAGAACTATGTAACTTGTTAAATATCAACAGGCACTTGCAAACCAAAAAGAACTATCTTTAGAGAGAGGCCAGGCTGGAATGTGAATGAAAAATCCATTCTGGGGGGAGCGTTTTTTAAAATAAACCAACTGAGCCTGAATTCTTTCCTGACACTTAAAGGCTGTCCTGGGTTTGTCAGCATAAGCGAGTTGCTCAGTTCCTGTCCAGCAGCTGACACTATGCTATGTATTTCTTATCATAGAAACAAGCAGGTTGGAGGAGAGCTCCAAGCTCAGCCAGCCCAACCTATCTCCCAGCCCTAGCCAATCAACCAGACCATGGCACTAAGTGCCCCAGCCAGGCTTGGCTTCAACACCTCCAGGCACAGTGACTCCAGCACCTCCCTGGGCAGCCCATTCCAATGCCAATCACTCTCTCTGCCAACAACTTCCTCCTGACATCCAGCCTAGACCTGCCCTGCCACAGCTTCAGACTCTGTCCCCTTGCTCTGTTGCTGCTTGCCTGGCAGCAGAGCCCAACCCCACCTGGCTACAGCCTCCCTGCAGGGAGCTGCAGACAGCAATGAGCTCTGCCCTGAGCCTCCTCTTCTGCAGGCTGCACACCCCCAGCTCCCTCAGCCTCTCCTCACAGGGCTGTGCTCCAGGCCCCTCCTCAGCCTTGCTGCCCTTCTCTGGACACCTTCCAGCACCTCAACATCTCTCTTGAGTTGAGGAGCCCAGAACTGGACACACTACCCAAGGTGTGGCCTGAGCAGTGCTGAGTACAGGGGCATAAGAACCTCCTCTTGCACTGCTTTATGGACAAGCAGTTTTTTTCTAAAGGCTCAGGGTAGTGTGGGTGCAGTCCTGAGAGTGAGGGATGGGGAACTTGCTCAAAAACGCTGAGGACTCCAAGGTAAATTCAGCTGAAAACTTGTTTCAATGTGAGTTAATCATGCAGCTTTCTTGGGATAAATCTAATGATTTAATGGAAGGAAGGATGTGACATGAGAATTGAAGTATTTGCTTGCTGCAAGTTTGCAATCACTGAATCTGGTGGAAGGGCAGTTTTAGGGAGCCTGGTTGCTTGTCACAGCAGCAGTTGAGCTAGAGAGGTGCTGTTGGTGCCCGAGTGCTCTCCTCGAAAAGTGAGGTGCAGCGAAGGGGAAGTGCAGTAGCTGTGAGCACACTGTTTGTCAACAGCTTCTGCTTATTAAAGAAACTGCCATGGCAGTAAAAGTAGGCACTGAAGACCTGGCTGGAGAAGCTGTACAATAGAGTATACCCGAGGACTGCAGGGGACCTTGTGTCTCTTACAGAAGCGCAGTCCTGCTGGTTTCTGCATGTTCAGAGCTGGTTCAGCTGTTGGCTGGTGTGATGCTGATGCTACTTCATCAGCGTTCAGTGCTGCTTCCCAGTCCTGGAGCTAAGTACAGGCCTGAGCTTGATTCCACTCCAGGTTGCAAAGCTGAAATCAGCTTATCCGGAGGCTTCCTGCTCTTGTGCAGGCTGGAGAAGCCATGGGGTTGGTCTCATACTTGTGTGAAGATTGAACCTTGAAATGAGCTGTGTAAGCACCAGGTACTATGGACAGACCTCTCTTGTGTTGGTCACATGGAGAAATGGCATTTGGATTGGTCTTGTGCTGTCCAAATAGGCAGAATGACAGCTCCAGTGACGACAACGGATCACATAGAGCCTTCTTTTGTTGTACCAGATGAGCTTCACAAAGGCTGCGGTCGTGGATTTGCGCTGGAAGATGCTTTTCTGAGGGTTTGAGTAGCTGCTTTTGCAAACAAGTGGAAGAAATTAGCAGGAGGCTTTTTTAAAATTATTTTTTATTTCTTTATCTTGGTTCTGGCAGGGAAAAATGGTAGTGAGTTTTGACACTGGAAACTTGGAGTTCAGAGATGGGACATAGTTGTGGGTTGATTTTTTTGTCTTTCAGGAAGTCTCTGTCATAAATCACAGAGTCACAGAACTGTCAGGGTTGGAAGGGACCTCAAGGATTACCTAGTTCCATCTCTGCCTCAGCTTGCCCAGAGCCACATCCACCACCACCACCATTCTGGGCAACCTGTGCCAGTGTCTCACCACCCTCATGGGGAAGAACTTCTTCCTAATATCCAATCCCAGTCTGCCCTCTTCTAGCTTGGATCCATTCCCCCCAAGTCCTATAAGTACCTGACACCCTAACAAGTCCCTCAGGAGCTTTCTTGTAGGCCACTTCAGACAATAGAAGGCCACAATAAGATCTCATTGGAGCCTTCTCTTCTTCAGACTGAACAGCCCCAACTCTCTCAGCCTGTCTCCACAGCAGAGCAGCTTCTGCCCTCTAATCATCCTCATGGCCCTTCTCTGGACACCTTCCAGGGGCTCCAGAGCTGAGCACAGTGCTCCAGGTGAGGTCTCAGCAGAGTGGTGCAGAGGGGCAGCATCCCTTCCCTGCTGCCCACACTGCTCTTGCTGCAGCCCAGGCTCTGGTTGCTCTCTGGGCTGCAAGTGCACACTGCTGGCTCATGCTGAGCTTCTCATCCACCATCACCCTCAAGGTCTTTTCCTCAGGGCTGCTCTCAGGCCAGTCACTGCCCAGTCTATATCAGTGCCTGGGATTGCCCCAACCCAGCTTCTGGACTCTGCACTTGGCCTTGTTGAACCTCATGAAGTTGGCTTGGGCCCAGCTCTGGAGCCTGTGCAGGTCCCTCTGGATGGATCCTTCCCTCCAGCTGTCAGCCACAACCACACAGCTTGGTGCTGAGGCTGCCTGGTGAAGATGAAGATGTTGAACAAGACAGTGGCAGTACTGGTCCTTGAGGGACTGCACTTGGCACTGCCTCCACTTGGGCATGTACCCACTGACAGCCACTCTTTGGGTGTGGCCATCAAGGCAATTGTTTATCCACCCCTTGAACCCATATTGCACCAGCTTGGAGACCAGGGTGTGGTGTGGGACAGTGTTGAAGGCTTTGCTCAGGTTCAGGTAGATGACACTGTATGTCAGCTGCTCTCTATGTGTTTATTGATGTTGTGACCTTGCCACAGAAGGCCACCAGGTTTGTCAGGCAGGAGTTGCCTGTGGTGAGACTCTGTTGGTTGTACCAAATCACATCTTTGTGATTCTTCTGCCTCAGCAGTGCCTCCAGTAGGCTCTGCTCCATGACCTTACCAGGCACAAAGGTGAGACTGACTGGCCTAGAGTTCCCTGGCTCTTCTTTCTTGCCCTTCGTGACAATGGGAGTTGTGTTACCCCTTTTCCAGTGGGGACTTCCCCAGCCTGCCATGACTTTTGGAACATAATAGCAAGTGATTTAGCGACCTCGTCCACCAATTCCCTAAACCATACCCTAAGCTGAAACCACCCAAAATAACCAGACACTGAAAATGTAAATGTTGTTATTAATCTTGAAAGCTGTGAAACATAATCATCTCATCGAGAGTTATTGCCTCTTAACTCCATCTAAGACTGCATTATTAACTGAACAGCCTCATTTTCACTAGGCATTTAACCTTACATAGATATAATTTATGGGGGACTCGTTTAACAAGTTTTAAAACTTGCAGAGCAGAGCAGGAGTTCTGATCATGACTTCAAAGAAGCTTTATTCATTTTTTTCCGTGGTTTCCTTTCCTCTTCTGTGGGAGTTCACAGTACCTCCAGACAGTGGCCTCCTGTCAAAGCCAGTGGTGTACTTGTGCAGCCTAGCTGGGGGTTCTGCAGCTGCCTCCCCCTGGGCGAAGGCTTTGTGTTGTGTGCTCATGTCTGGAGGTTCTGTGGCTGCCTTCCCCCGGGCAAAGGCTTTGTGCTGTGTGCTCATCTCTGGGGGTTCTGTGGCTGCCTGCCCCTGGGCAAAGGCTTTGTGCTGTGTGCTCATCTCTGGGGGTTCTATGGCTGCCTCCCCCTGGGCAAAGGCTTTGTGCTGTGTGCTCATCTCTGGGGGTTCTGTGGCTGCCTGCCCCTGGGCAAAGGCTGCCATTTGTGCAGTGTGGATAAACACTTGGTTTTCCAAAATGATAAAGGGAAGATATGGTGAAGGCTACACCTGGAGTATTGTGTCCAGTTCTGGGCTCCCTAGTTCAAGAGGGAGAGGGAAGTGCTGTAGAGCCCAACGAAGGGCCACGAGGATGATTGGAGGACTGAACCATCTCTCTTACCAGGAGAGGCTGAGAGACGTGGGGCTTTTTAGCCTGGAAAAGAGAAGACTGAGAGAGGATCCTATAAATGCATCAAAATATGTAGAGGGTGGAGGTCATGAGGGTGGGGCTGGGGTCATATTAGTGGTGGCCAGTGATAGGACCAGATGCAGAGGGTACGAACAAGAACACAGGAGGCTTTAGTTGAACTAAAGGAGAAACTTCTCTACTTTGAGGATGACAGAGAATTGGAACACACTACGCAGAAGGAGCATGGAGACTCCTTCTTTGATGACTTAAAATCCCTTGTGGATATTGCATGCCTGTGCAGCCTGATCTAGGTATACCTGCATTTGAAGCCTGTTCCTGGTAAACTCAAGGCAGGCAGTTTCCAGGCAAACAGAGCATCAGAGTTTGTTACTTTGTGGCAGAACTGGCTTAGAGCTTAGCACAATGCTGCAGAAGGCAATGGCAGAATGACTGCCATAAACAGAGAGCCATAGCAGCAGGCAACAGCAGGCACAAATACAACAGCAGAGCATGTTGTGTTTACCTGCATATCTCCTTTTATCAATGTAGCCTGAGACTAATGGGCCTTTGGGCACAGAGTAGTCAATCAGAGTGGCAGTTAGCCAAGCTTGACCATACTAGGTGAAGCCATAGGCTTGCTTTACCCAAATTTGGGAAAGGCATAGGCCTTGCACAAGGCAGGCACAAGCTAAGTGTGTGCACCTTGTTTACCACGGGATGTAAACAAGTCTGTGCAGGCCAGAGTCCTTAGACTCAGTGGCTCCAGGTTCTTTGTCCTCTTTCCCGTGGTTGCTTCTCCCCATAGCAGAAGAAGGGAGAGCAGAAAAACGTGCCTGGGCAAGCCAGGACACGGATAAGCCTATTTTTGGCCTATTAGGCCTACCACAACAGGCTGGAGCTCTTGTCTCCCAGTTAGCAGTTCACTTACACACTGGCCTGAAGATCATACAACCACAGAATCAACCAGGTTGGAAGAGACCTCCAAGAAGATGGGGTGGCCTGGATCATTTCGACTGTCTTTGAAACAGTCTGTGCTTTCCTGCAGGTGTGATTGGCTCCTACAGTTTTCCGTGGTGGAAAGCAACCCTCTTTTGTTATGCAAATAGTAGCTGGAGCCAATGCAAAGACAGGTGAAGAGGTGATGTAAAACAGGGTATGCTGGGGGGTGGAGGAGACACTCAAAATGGATGAACCACTCAAACTCACTTTACCATGCTCCCAGCAGGAAAATTGGATTTCTGGAAGTCCTGCTTTGCATTGACTCCAGCTATGCAAAGCAATGCTTTGCACTGACTCCATCTGAGGCCTGCTGCCACTCAGAAGGCAGCTTTGTGGCAGTGGAGCCTTCAGTAGCTGTGTCCCAAATGGCTCTTTTCTCATCGGCCTGCGCGGCTGGGTCCTGTGGCAGAACTGGGCGCCTGCAAGGACACCTCCAGCCATAAGTAACCCCTCCAGAACCTGTGAGGAATGAACTGGGGTTTTCTGTCTACCTTTGCTCGTTAATTAATTCCATCTCTGCCCCCATTACACGATTGGAAATATTGCCAGTGTCCAAAGGCGCAGTGACTGCATCTGGTGGCACGGGGAAGAAACAAAGGGATGCCTGTTGATGGTAATTTACACTGACACACCAAAGGTGGTGAAAGCACTTAGGGCACTGAAGACCTGGCCAGAGATTTCAAATGAACATTTGGAGCTAATGATTTGGGCAGCTTTGGACATTCATAGAATCATAGAATCAGCCAGGTTGGCAGAGAGCTCCAAGCTCAGCCAGTCCAACCTAGCACCCAGCCCTGCCTAAGCAACCAGACCATGGCACTAAGTGCCCCAGCCAGGCTTGGCTTCAACACCTCCAGGCAGGGCCACTCCACCACCTCCCTGGGCAGCCCATTCCAATGCCAGTCACTCTCTCTGCCAACAACTTCCTCCTAACATCCAGCCTAGACTTGCCCTGGCACAAGTTGAGACTGTGTCCCCTTGTTTTGTTGCTGGTTCATCCTGCAGCCCTGTCTCCTGGGGTAAACATCACTGAGATCTGCCTGCTGCTGTCCCCAAAGGGCTCTAGAGGTTTTTGGACCTTTTTGAGGCATTCCTACCCTGAGGGCATGGCAGTGAGGAAAACAGAGCAGCCACAGGTGGCCACTGGGCCGCTGCGGTGCTCAGGGACTGGGTTTTCAATGGGCAAAGCTGGAGCCCAGTAACAAAACTCTGCACAGGGAAAGAAATGTTTTGAATTCATCCCTGAGAGCATATGTGGAGCAAGTTAAACAAAAAAATAACCCCCACCCCCCACCACTACAGCAACAGCAGCAACCACAGCAACAAGCAGTCCTGTGGAGAGGGACCTGGGAGTGCTGGTGGCTAACAAGTTACCCATGGCACAGCAGTGTGCCCTGCTGGCCTAGAAGGCCAATGGGATCCTGGGGTGTATTAGGAGGAGTGTGTCCAGCAGATCAAGGGAGGTTCTACTCCCACTCTACTCTGCCCTGGGGAGACCTCATCTTGAATACTGTGTACAGTTTTGGGCTCCCCAGTTTCAGAGGGACAGGGATCTGCTGGAGAGGGTCCAGCAGAGGGCTACGAGGATGATGAGGGAACTGGAGGGCATGGCTGATGAGGAGATGCTGAGGGACCTGGGGCTGCTTAGTCTGGAGAAGAGAAGACTGAGAGGGGATTGAATAAATGTTTTTCAGTATCTGAGGGCTGCCAGGAGGGGGGACAGGCTCTGCTCACTGCTCCCTGGGACAGGACAAGGAGCAATGGGTGTAAGCTGCAGCACAGGAGGTTCCACCTCAACACCAGGGGGAACTTCTTTACTGTAAGGGTCCCAGAGCCCTGGCACAGGCTGCCCAGAGAGGTTGTGGAGTCTCCTTCTCTGGAGCCTTTCAAGGCCTGTCTGGATGTGTTCCTGTGCAGCCTCAACTAGATTGTGTGTTCTTGCTCTGGCAGGGGAGTTGGACTGGATGATCTCCTTGGGTCCCTTCCAACCCCTAACATCCTGTGAGCCTGTGAACCACCACTACCAACCTAAAACCCCACTAAAAACCCTGAGGAGTCTGGGGAAAAGAAACTGTGCCCATGTAAGTCCTCCTGTGGCTCCAGGACACAGGGAGGGCATGCAGAGCAGAGGCCTTCAGGGACGTGAAGGAAGCATTAGCTCTTTCAGTGCGATGGCTGGCAGGAAAAATGCTACAGTGGCAGGGCTCTGGTGTCAGTCGCTCACAGATGCTCCTGTAAAAGCGATGTGCCAGATGAAGCTGTGTAATTAGTGCTGCTTAACACAATGGCATTTGCAGAAATGCAAATGGAGAGAGCAGTAAGATAACAGCGTCCTTAATGCCAGCTGCTAATAGCAGGAGGTGGTGGCTCCTGAGATCTGCAGTGAGCTCTGCTCATACACAGCCAGGACAGAAAGGGAGGAGTGGGAGTTTTCCTGGGCTGCTCCCTTGCAGTCTTTTAAAATACACGAGGTGAAACTTCTTTACAGTGAGGGTGCTGCAGCCCTGGAGCAGGCTGCCCAGAGAGGTTGTGGAATCATAGAATGTCAGGGGCTGGAGAGGACCTCAAAGGATCATCTGGTCCAGCCCCCCTGGCAGAGCAGGATCACCCAGAGCAGATCACGCTGGTATGCATCCAGTTCTTGAATATCTTCAGGGAGGGAGACTCCACAACCTCCCTGGGCAGCCTGTTCCAGGGCTCTGTCACCCTCACAGGGAAAAAACCTCCTCCTCAGGTTCACATGGAACCTCCTGTGCCTCAGCTTCCACACATTGCCCCTTGCCCTGTCACTGGGCATCACCAAGAGGAGGCTGGCACCATCCTCCTGGCACTCACCCTGCACATAGTTATAAACATTAATGAGGTCGCCCTTTAGTTGTCTCCTCTCCGAGCTCCAAGCCCCAAGCCCCAGCTCCCTCATGCTCTCCTCATAATGAAGATGTTCAACTTCCTTAATCATCTTTGTGGCTCTGTGCTGGACTCTGTCAAGCAGCTCCCTGTCCTTCTTGAGCTAGGGGCCCCAAAACTGGACACAGTACTCCAGATGTGGTCTCACCAGAGCAGAACAGAGGGGCAGGAGAACCTCTCTTGACCTACTATCCACAGCCCTTCTAAGACACCCCAGAATGGCATTGGCTTTCCTGGCTACCAGAGCACACTGCTGGCTCATGGCCATCCTTCCATCCACCAGCACTCCCAAGTCCTTCTCCTCTTCACTGCTCTCCAGCAGGTCAGTCCCCAACCTATACTGATCCATGGGGTTGTTCTTTCCCAGGTGCCAGACTCTACACTTGCCCCTGTTGAACTTCATTCAGTTTCTCCCTGCCCAACTCTCAGCCTGAGTCTCTCTGAATGGCAGCACAAGTCTCTGGTGTGGCAGCCACTGCACCCAGCTGAGTGTCCTCAGCAAACTTGCAGATGGTGCACCTGGATGTGTTCCTGTGCAAGCTACCCTGGGTGATCCTGCCTTGGCAGGGGGGTTGGACTGGATGAGCTCTGGAGGTCCCTTCCAAGCTCTGAAGTTCTGTGATTCTGTGGTTAGGTGAAGGCTTAGTTCAGACTGCAGAGAGCAGCTATCTGCTGTTCCACCACAGGCAGTGTTTTGTCAGCCTCCCACTAAGAGTGGTTTGTGGCGTTGTGCTGGGCTGTGTGTTGTCTGTGATGCCACTGTCGCTGCTGTGTCTGTGGCTTTTGCCAGGCACTGGCAGGGGCACCTGTACCTGTACAGTTACCTTTTTGTCAACCTGGGAGGGGGAAATCTTGATGAGTAAAGTTGCTGTGCTTTCTTTTTGATTTCTCGTTTAGAATCAGAATCACAGAATGTCAGGGGCTGGAAAGGACCTCGAAAGCTCATCCAGTCCAACTCCCCTGCCAGAGCAGGCTTACCCAGAGCAGATCACACAGAAATGCATCCAGACAGTTCTTGAGCATCTCCAGAGACTCCACAACTTCCCTGGGCAGCCTTTTCCAGTGCTCTGTTACCCTCACAGGGAAAAAAAATCCTCCTCAGTTCTTCTTATCAATAACTCCTCAGAGTGCAATATAAATGAATAGCTACAGGCTCCTTGTTACTGAGGCAGCCTTCTGGTGCCCTGACATGAGAACTATAGACCAGTGAGCAAGCAGTGATGCTGCAAGCTGGATCCAGGTGTTGCTGTCAGTGTAGAAGATGTCTGATTGTCTCACTCTTCTTACTTCAGTTAGTGTCTCGTGCCACACGTGCTTTTGACACCAGACTTTAACTTTCTGTCTTGCAGCAGTGTCATGAATCCTTCACAGCCTGGTTTGCACTGCAGATCCTTTTCTCACTCCTTTAGTGGGGTCAATTAAAGTGGACCTTCTAAGGAGCTTGTTTAGTTTCAGGAGATGATGGAAGTTTTGGCCTCTGTGTTTTGGCCTACAGTGCTGGGCTGTAGTTCTGGCCATGCTGAAGGCTATTGCGAGCTTCGTGTTCATTTCTCTAACCTGTCAGCACAAATTCGTGTGCCAGCTTGGCACTGTCAAAGTGTGTCCATGCAGATGTGTGTTCTTAGCCACAGTGTACACCAGCACACAGAGCAAGTCAGCCTTCTCCTCTCGTAAGCTGACAGCACAGCGCTGTCAGCCCTAACCATCAGTTAGAGAAAGATGCCTCCAGAGAAGGGCACCAAGGCTGGTGAGGGGCCTGGAGCACAGCCCTGTGAGGAGAGGCTGACCTGTCCTGTCCTGTCCTGTCAACAAAACCTCTGTCAGTTCTGCTTTCAATACTACCAAGTGTGCAGCCTGCAGAAGAGGAGGCTCAGGGCAGAGCTCATTGCTGTCTACAACTACCTGAAGGGAGGCTGTAGCCAAGTGGGGTTGGTCTCTGCTGCCAGGCACCCAGCATCAGAAGAAGGAGACACAGTCTCAAGCTGTGCCAGGGAGGTTCAGGCTGGGTGATAGGAAGAAGCTCTTTACAGCAAAAGTGATTTGCATTGGAAAGGGCTGCCCAGGGAGGGGATGGAGTCCCCATCCCTGGAGGTGTTTAGAAGCAGACTGGATGAGGCACCTGGTGCCACACTTTAGTTAATTAGAAGGTGTTAGGTGGTAGGTTGGACTCAATGATCTCGAAGGTCTTTTCCAACCTGGTTAATTCTGTGATTGTGTGACCTGCTGCTGCTTTGGCTAGGCTGTAGTGTTTGCGCTGTAGGTGAATGAGTTACAGGCATAGCTGACATTAAGCTCATTGGAGTAGATGTAATTTGGATGGCTTGATTCCTTCCTCTTCTTGGTTTCTTTCCTGAAAAGCTGTAGTTGAAAGGTGAAATAAATGGGAATATTTGCACTGCAAGATGTGTTTTCTCAAGGTCTGCCATATCAAAGCTTTCAGGCCCTGATTTATCTTTGCAGCTGAGCCTGAGACTGATCAGTGAAGTGTGTTTGCTGGCACTGAAACACAGATAGGTGTCTTTACTCAGACTGAAATTCAGATCCCTCACATTTTAGATGGGACACCTTTGTGCAAAGTTCCAGTTGCTTCAGCAGTAAGTTGGTGGCTGAAACACAGCTGAAGGAAGGTAGTCACATCTCTGTAGCTTTGCAAGGATTAAGAGAACATTTTCCCTTTCTCTGGTGCTTGTTTCCTTGCTCCCCTGGTAATGGCTATGATTGGATGGATCAGCACTGAAGTTGTAAGTAGCCAAGGCCAAGTTATACATTATATGTTTGATGGTTTGAGTGTTACCCACCCCTCCACACTTAAGAAAATCACCCAGACTGGACTCAGCTGAGCTGGAAATTAAGAATGAAGCTTTGTACTTACAGCTTAACACAAGATCCAAGCAGATAGTTACCATCTATGCAGCTATAGACAGACATAGACAAGTTAAAGGTGATACAGAAACACAACAGCCCTGCCAGAAACCAGAGTGCCCAGGAGGGGCTCCCGACCACCCTGATACCTCCTTTCCACCCCTCTACCTTATCCCAGAATTTGCCTTATTGTTCAGGGTGAGTTTGGAGGGTTGGCCAGGGGGGTTAGGAAGCAGAAGGATTAGTGACACAGACAGCATGATAGAGAGAGGTGCAGGCAGCCAGAGGCATACAGCAACTCTGTTATCTGTGTTTGTGTTGTTGTTTTTATCCATCTCAGCAAGCCTATGAGTGCAGCAGACATCAGCATTGTTTCCTTTGCACAGCTTAGAATCTAATTCTTCTCACCAGAGTATTCCAGCTAGGCTCAAACTAGCACAATATGCTTCAGACAGTTTAGTAATAGGTTTTCAAACGCACCTGCAATTTTTGTGTGTCCAGCTGGAGCCACTGTAAAGAGATTTTCTTTGCAGGCTCCTAGATAATGTGCAGGCTCCCTGATTTAAAGTTTCTTAAAATTGAGAGCTCCCAGACTTGCCTGGTTTAGTTCTAACCTATGATGTAAGCTTGCAAGCAGTCAGATTGGAAGTTTTCTTGGTTTGGGGTGGTTTGGCTTTGTGGGTTGTTCAGCTTTTGATGTGGTTTGGTTTTGGTGTTCTGGGTTGGTTTTTTTTTTTTTTGTTTAATGGAGCTCTTTGTTGTTGTCTGTTTTGATTATTTTTTCTGTTAAATCTGTTGCAGACAGTCAGTGTTTGGGGGAAGGTGGTCAAAAGGAGGAAGGGTACAGAGCAGACGTTGTGCACATCTCTCACTGCATGGGCTGCCAGACCGAGCGGCTGTTTTAGAAAGGGAGCGTTTATTGACATCACACAGATCTGTCAGACACAACTGACTCTTAACTCTGTTGCTGGAGAGGCTGTCAGAAACAGCAACTCAGCCACAGGCCAGCTTGATAGATCTGTTTGGAGTGGTACCTGCTGTTGAAAGGCTAAGGAAAGGATTTAGCTGTTGGTCACAGGCGTAAGCAGCGGATGGAAAGGCTGGAGTGCAGCACTGCTCTGAATCCCACTCTGTGTGTGTATGTGTATATGTGCAGGTGTAGCTGGGAGCAGTACAGACGGGATAGCTGCATCTGTGTCCCTCCTGCTCTAAGTCTCCTGGCAGGTGGAAGAGCCACAGGTGGTGTGTCAAGCACTGCACCATGTCCCCAGGCACCAGCTCTAGACACATCCAGGGATGGTGACTCCACCACCTCCCTGGGCAGCCTGGGCCAGTGTCTCACAACCCTTTCTGGGAAGTTTTTTCTCTAATGCCCAGCCTAAACCTCCCCTGGCACAGCTTGAGGCCATTCCCCCTTCTTCTGTCGTTACTTACCACTGCCTGCCTCTCTGCAGCCTCCTTTCAGGCAGCTGCAGAGAGCAAGGAGGTCTTCCCTCAGCCGCCTTCTTTGCAGTCTTCCAGCCCCAGCCCCCTCAGCCACTCCTCACAGCCTTGTTCTCCAGCCCCTCAGCAGCTCAGTCGCCCTTCTCTGCACCCACTCCAGCCCCTCCATGTCCTTCCTGTGCTGCGGTGACCAACACTGAGCACAGCACTCACAGCGCAGCCTGACCAAGGCTGAGCACAGAGGCAGAGTCACCTCCCTGCTCCTGCTGACCAGCTGTTTCTCATATAGGCCAGGATGCCCTTTGCCTTCCTGGCCACCTGGGCACACAGCTGGCTCCTGTTCATGCTCCTGTCCTTCAGTGCCCCCAGGCCCTTTTCCTCCACACAGTTCTCATGCTGTTCTTCCCCAAGCCTTGCATGGGGTTGTTGTGGCCCAGGAACAGGACCTGGCCCTTAGCCTTGTTGAAGCTCGTAGGTCAAGGGCTGAATTAAGCCCCTTAAGCTTTCCATTTCTCATCCCTAGCCTCGCTCTAGAAGTCAGTCCTGGGTGCCCCTCACCCACTTCATGATTTAATTACCCCACGGTCGGAACGCTGGGCAGTAACACTGCCTTTCCACCCATAGCTGGTTTCCATTTAGTCTGTCATGCTAATAGTGAAATAAATTGCTCTAATTGCCTGCAAACTTCATCAAATTCATGTTCCTTCTTCTTTTTTTTGGTATTGAATATTTATTAACCACCATGTCATGTCTTGCTTGGCTGGTAAAAGCGTCCAGTCTGCGCGTAACATCGCGCTTTGAAACCCAGGGTGTCTCATCTGCCCTCTTCCTCCAGAATTTTAATTTGGATTACAAAGTGCTGCATTCGTGTCCCTATTAATCATGCCAACTGAAGGAAGAAGAAGGAGCCTGCAGAACATCCTTGTCTCTATGTAGGCTAGACTTTTGATTGAGCCTCTTGTTTAAAAGAAGCAGCCCTGTCAGGGCCAAGTGTTGAGTGTGAATGTCCCTGACAATGAGACTGCGGTTGGTGTTGTGTGGACTTGGGATAAGAAATGGTTTTCAGAAGGTCAGGGTCTGTTTAAATTGCACTGGGTCTCCATTGTAACTGCAGGCATCCCTACCTGTCTGTGGTGAGGAGTGGTTCTGCTGCTTGCTGTCACTGGGTAAGCTTGACTGACAGGTCTGCCATAGACTGGTGCCTCTCCTGGGAGACATTCTGGCTACAAGTCCTTACAAAGCTTCTAAAGTGTTCCTCTCATTACAGCTTATAGCTGATGGACTCCTCAGCTCAAGACAGACTGGGACCTGCTGGATAGAGTCCAGTGCAGAGCCATGAGGATGACTGGGAGACTTGAGCATCTCCTGTATGGAGGGAGACTGAGACCCCTGGGGCTGATTAGCCTGGAGAAGAGAAGGCTGAGAGAAGATCTGATCAGTGTCTATAAATATCTGAGGGGTGGGTGTCAAGTGGATGGGGCCAAGCTCTTTTCGCTGGTCGGCAGCAATAAGCCAAGGAGCAGTGAGCACAAACTGGAACACAGAAGGTTTCACTTCAACATGAAGAGAAACTCATTACAGTCAGGGTGATGGAGCACTCAAACAGGCTGTCCAGAGAGGTTATGGAGTCTCCTTTTCTGGAGACTTTCAAAACCCACCTGGATGCATTCCTGTGTGAACTACCCTAGGAGATCCTGCCTTGGCAGGGCCATTGGATCTCTGGAGGTCCCTTCCGACATCTAAAGTTCTGTGATTTTGTGAAATGCTTTTCCTTGTGGAGCTGGATGTGTTCATGTACTCTTCATGTTTGAAAGGGCCAGGTGACATGTGGTGGAAAGTAGTAGTGGAGTTTAGTGTCCTCCAGAAACCCGAACAAGAAGCGATGCAAGCCTGACTGGATTTACTGTTGGTTTGATACGTGGGGGTGGGGAAAGAGGAGATTCCCATTGAAGTATCCTTGAGAAAATCATAGAATCAGTCAGGGTTGGAAGGGACCACAAGGAGCAGCCAGTTCCAACCCCCTGCCATGCCCAGGGACACCCTACCCTAGAGCAGGCTGCCCACAGCCTCAGCCAGCCTGGCCTCAAACACCTCCAGCCATGGGGCCTCAACCACCTCCCTGGGCAACCCATTCCAGCCTCTCACCACTCTCATGCTCAACAACTTCCTCCTCATCTCCAGCCTCACTCTCCTCACCTCCAGCTTTGCTCCATTCCCCCTACTCCTCTCACTCCCTGATAGTGCCATGTAGCATTGCTCAAGTAAATGTTACAGAATCACAGAATGCTCTGGGTTGAAAAGCACCTCCAAAGCTCATGCAGTCCAAGCCCTCTGCGCTCAGCAGGGACAGCCTCGACTAGATCAGGTTGCCCACAGCCCTGTCCAGCCTCACCTTCAATATCTCCAGTGATAATGCCAGAATCACCTCCCTGGGCAATCTGTTGCAGTGTTCCAGCAGCCTCATGGTGCAGAACTTGTTCCTCACATCCAATCTCAATCTGCTCTGCTCCAGTTTGCAGCCATTGCCCTCATCCTGTCCCTGCAGGCCTTTGCAAACAGTCTCTCTGCAGCCTTCTTATAGCCCCTTCAGGTACTGGCAGGTCACTATTCGGTGTTCCTGGAGCCTTCTCTTCTCCAGGCTGCACACCCCCAGCTCCCTCAGTCTATCCTCGTAGCAGAGCTGCTCTGAGCATTTTGGTGGCCTCCTCTGTTAGTCATATGTGCTGCTGCTGGTGTTTCCCGGCTTGGGTTTCATGCATCTCATGGTAATCAGTCTTTGTGAGTCTTTGCTCCTCAGCTTATCTGCATGACAGCTTTGCTACCACTTCTTTTTTTGTTTGCCTTAATTTCTTGAAAGCCTTTTCCAGACTTCACAGTTGTGGGTAAAATGTACTGGAAGTGAAAGCGAAGGGCTCCAGAGCCATATGGCAAAGAAAAGAGATTACGAAAGAGCAGAAGTATTTGCAGTGATTTTTTTTCTTTCCCCCCTCCCCCTTATCGTCATTTTAGTGTCGATTTGATCGTTTCCTTTGTTTGTGTTTGAACAGCTTGACTGCTGTTTGTGTTCTGTGAAACTGTGACTTTAGAAATGTCTGTAGCTAGGACCATAAATCCCAGCAGAACCAGCAGATGCAACTGTGGTGGTTTAGCTTGGGAAGAGGAGGCTCAGAGGAGACCTTACCTCTCTCTGCAAGTACCTGGACGGAGGTTGTAGCGAGGTTGGAGTTGATCTCTTCTCACAGGTAACAAGCAACAGAATGAGAAGAAATGGCCTCAGTTTGTGCCAGCAGATGTTGAGGTGGGGTACTGGGAAAAACCTCTTCTCTGAAGGAGTGGTTAAGTATCCCAGCAGGCTGCCCAGGGAAACGGTGGCATGGCCATCCCTGGAAGTGTTCCAGAAACGTGTAGATGTGGTGCTTAGGGACACAGTTTAGTGGTGGAGTTGGCAATGTTGGTCTCAATGATGTTGGAGGTCTGTAGTTACTAAAGAGCACTAAACAGCATGCACAGATTCATAGGTTCATAGAATGGTTTTGGTTGGAAGGAACCGTAAAGGTCATCGAGTTCCAACCCCTCTGCCATGGGCAGGGACAGCTCCACTACACCAGGTTGCTTAAAGCCTCAACCAACCTGGTCTTGAACAGCCCCAGGGAGGGAGCATCCACAACCTCCCTGGCAACCCACTCCAGAGTCTCACCTGCCTCACTGTAAAGAACCTCCACTCCTCAAGCTTAAATCTATTTCTGCTCTTGTAAACTGTCCCTCCTCAGATTTCTTGTATGTCCCCTTCAGATACTGGAAGGCTGTTCTAAGGTCTCCCTGGAGCCTTCTCTAGGCTGAACAGAACTGACTCTGGCAATCTGTCCCCAGAGGGGAGGTGCTCCAGCCCTGATTGTCTTTGTGGTCCTCCCCAGGACTGGATCTGGTGGTTCCATGTCCATCTTATAGTGTGGGCCCCAGAAATGAACACAGTACTCCAGGTGGGGGTCTCAGAGTAGAGAGGTAGAATAGTCTCTCTTGTTCTGCTGGTCACACTTTTGTTACAGCCCTGGACACAGGCATCCCCATCCAGCTGTCAGCTGTCAGTAGTGTGTGCCCCAGAGATCAGTGCTGGGCACAGTCCTGGTCAATAACTGCATCGATGATCTGGACCAGAAGATTGAGTCCAGCATCCATAAGTTTGCAGTGACACCAAGCTAGGAGCAAGTGTGGAGCTGTTGGAGGGTAGGAGAGCCCTGCAGAGGGACCTGGCTAGCCCTGTGAGGAGAGGCTGAGGGAGCTGGGGGTGTGCAGCCTGCACAAGAGGAGGCTCAGGGCAGAGCTCATTGCTGTCTGCAGCTCCCTGAAGGGAGGCTGTAGCCAGGTGGGGTTGGGCTCTGCTGCCAGGCAAGCAGCACCAGAAGGAGAGGACACAGTCTAAAGCTGTGACAGGGCAGGTCTAGGCTGGATGTGATGAGGAAGTTGTTGTCAGAGAGAGTGATTGGCATTGGAATGGGCTGCCCAGGGAGGTGGTGGAGTGGCCATGCCTGAAGCCATTCTGTTCAAGCCAAGCCTGGCTGGGGCACTTAGTGCCATGATCTGGTTGCTTGGCCAGGGCTGGGTGCTAGATTGGACTTGATCTCAAAGGTCTTTCCTAACCTGGTTGTTCTTTGTTCTGCAGTTTTAAGTAGGTGCTTAAGCAGTTGCGTGGTGCTTTAGTCTATCTTCCGTTCCTTCCTCAATGGTGAAGAGATGCTGTCTGCCTGGAGTTCCTACCACGACTTCAAAACATGTAGGAATTCATGTTGGAAACATGTAGGGTGAGATACTGAGGGTCAACTTTAGGTACCATAATTCCCATTAACTATTTGCCTGAAGGGGAAGGTGAAGCACCATTCGTGAGAGTGAGGATTAGGATGTCATTTGACTGCTTTGTAACCTACTTTTGGTTTTAGCTCCTGTAGAATTTTCCTCTTAGCTGTTTGGGTAAGGTGCCTCTTCCTTGACTCCTGAGGGCAGCAGCACTTCTCCACCTCTTGGACAGTGACCACTCACCAGCTCTGCTTTCATGGACTGAGCTGATTCTGGCAGCACTTTGGATGGCTCCTGCCAGCTTTGTTAGTGCTGGGCACGTGGGCATCCACCCGGAGAGATCCTTCTCCCTCTGCTTACCTTTGCAGAAGACCTTGGAACAGTTTTAAGAGCATCTCATTCTATGCTCTATTCATAAGGTAAATTATTGTGTCCAAGCATGTATTTTTGCCTCCCTTGTCAGTTCTGTGGCTTCCAAAACTCACAGGAGGTAAAATTCAGCCTGCTCAGACTCAGCCATGCCAAGTCTTCCAGCTGCACATAGGTTTAAGCTTCTGCATGCCCTCTTCCTTTTGCTTTCTCAGCCATTTCACTATTGAAAACATGTCCTGAAAGTTAGATTTAAGTCCCATCCCTCCCCTCCCCCCATCTGAGGTTGTTTAGTTTCCTTCTTTTGGATTTGTTTGGGTTTTTGTTGTGGGTTTGTTGTTTTTTTTCCTTCCCAAGCTTCTAACCACACTAGCTTATAATTTTTTGTGGCTACCATAAAAAGATGATGTTTGCACATAAGCAGGATGTTGAGTGGAGAGTGCCTCTCTGTATAAAAACCTAAAAGCAAGAAATGAAGCAGCCTATTGGCCAACCCCAGCAGCAAACCTGCCGAGGAAGGTTTGTCTGCGTGTGGAAGGCTTCAGTCAGAACATGGGTGGGACCATTTACAGTGGCTTAGAATAGAATAGAATAGAATAGAATAGAATAGAATAGAATAGAATAGAATCAAATAAAATCGAATCGAATCGAATCGAATCGAATCGAATCGAATCGAATAGAATAGAATAGAATAGAATAGAATAGAATAGAATAGAATAGAATCAACCAGGTTGGAAGAGACCTCCAAGATCATCCAGTCCAACCTAGCACCCAGCCCTATCCAGTCAACCAGACCATGGCACTAAGTGCCTCATCCAGGCTTTTCTTGAACACCTCCAGGGATGGTGACTCCACCACCTCCCTGGGCAGCCCATTCCAATGCCAATCACTCTCTCTGCCAACAACTTCCTCCTAACATCCAGCCTAGACCTCCCCTGGCACAACTTGAGGCTGTGTCCCCTTGTTCTGTTGCTGGTTGCCTGGCAGAAGAGACCAACCCCACCTGGCTACAGCCTCCCTTCAGGTAGTTGTAGACAGCAATGAGCTCTGCCCTGAGCCTCCTCTTCTCTAGGCTAAACAACCCCAGCTCCCTCAGCCTCTCCTCATAGGGTTTGTGCTCCAGGCCCCTCACCAGCCTTGTTGCCCTTCTCTGGACACCTTCCAGCACCTCAACATCTCTCTTGAATTGAGGAGCCCAGAACTGGACACATCACCCAAGGTGTGGCCTGACCAGTGTTGAGTACAGGGGAAGAATAACCTCCCTCGTCCTACTGGCCACACCACTCGTAGGCAGTGGTGGTGTGAAAATGACACAGGCTTGCTGGAAGAGCCCTACCCCATTTAACTATAAAAGGAAAAAAAGAAGAAGAAGGGAAAAGTGAAAAGTGGAAAGTGCAATTTGTATTCCAACTAAAGGAATGAATGTGGAAGTACTTATCAACAGGCACAGCTTTCATGTTTATTCATCCAAGGACTACAAGCACATATTTTAGCATCTGAATGATTATAAATATGTTTGCTAGCTATCAAAATCAGAGCTATTTAATTTGAGAATAGCAATTCATATTCAGCTGTGTTTGGCTTCTCACTACTAGTGTTAGTTACCCTGTTTAGCATTCGGAGTTCTGCCATGCATCATTTTCAGCTCACAATGTATTGGAGGTGTAGCTGAGGACTGGTGTCAAAGAGGTTAAGGGGCACAGGCATAGAATTATAGAATTACAGAATCAGTCAGGGTTGGAAGGGACCACAAGGAGCAGCCAGTTCCAACCCCCCTGCCATGCCCAGGGACACCCTACCCTAGAGCAGGCTGCCCACAGCCTCAGCCAGCCTGGCCTGAAACACCTCCAGCCATGGGGCCTCAACCACCTCCCTGGGCAACCCATTCCAGCCTCTCACCACTCTCCTGCTCAACAACTTCCTCCTCACCTCCAGCCTCACTCTCCCCACCTCCAGCTTTGCTCCATTCCCCCCACTCCTGTCACTCCCTGAGAGCCTAAACAGTCCCTCCCCAGCTTTTTTGTAGCCCACTTCAGCTCCTGGAAGGCCACAAGAAGGTCACCTGTGAGCCTCCTCTTCTCCAGCCTGCACAGCCCCAACTCTTTCAGTCTGTGCTCACAGCAGAGTTGCTGCAGCCCTCTGAGCATCCTCCTGGCCCTGCTCTGGACACACTCCAACATCTCCACATCCTTTTGGTCATAGTGGCTCCAGAGCTGGATGCAGTACTCCAGGTGGGGTTTCAGCAGAGTGGAGCAGAGAGGGAGAATCCCCTCCCTGGCCCTGCTGGCCACACTTCTCCTGATGCAGCCCAGGATCTGGTTGGCCCTCCAGGCCAGCCAGTTGTATGTCTTGATGGATTGAGTGGGTACATTAGGAACATGAAGAGCATTATTTCCACCGTGTCAGACAGGCAGCAGTTTCACTTTGCCTTATTTCAAGGTGTGTGCTTGTTCAGGAAATATGCAAAGCAGAAAGTCAGTAAAGAAGCCTGACTCAATTAAAATTGATTGATGCTTGCCTTGGAATAGTTCTCTCCAGGACACTTTTTTGCAGCTGGAACAAGGATGCCAGAACTGCCAGGGGTTCTCTTGCACACCACTGCATTCACTTTCTGTGTTGTCTTGTCCAGCATCACAAAATGTTCATTTCCTCCAGCTCCATATTTTGGTTCGTTTTTACACTTTTAAGTATCTGTTATCTTGCCCCAAAGTTCATGCAGCTGGAGATTACATCAGCAAAATCAGCTGTCCACCAGGGTTAGCTGGAGCTAATAAAAATGCAAGAGCAGATGGAAAGGGGATTTGATCCTTTCAGGCTTTGGGTGCAGCTTCTGATGCTGTAACCAACCCACTGAAAACAGTGGGCAGGAAGCTGCTTCCTCCTTGCATGCTTTGCTGTAAGCCTGAGTAATTACCTAAACTGTCCTTTGCAAAACTCTGGATGTGGAAAGGTCAGTTTGGGCTATAACTCCATCCTTCTGTCCTGTCTCAGTCCTGGCCAATTTCTTCTCTTCCCCAGCCCTGTAACAAATTATTCTAAACTATACATGGGTGTAGTAACAACATTTAGCAGCTCACTTTGTCCCAGGCCTCAGGCTTGCCTCGCAAACCAAAGCACAAATTCTGGTAGAATCATAGAATCAAGCAGGTTGGAAGAGAGCTCCAAGCTCACCCAGCCCAACCTAGCACCCAGCCCTGCCCAACCAACCAGACTGTGGCACTAAGTGCCCCATTCAGACTTGGCTTCAACACCCCCAGGGACAGCGACTCCACCACCTTCCTGGGCAGCCCATTCCAATGCCAATCACTCTCTCTGCCAACAGCTTCCTCCTAACATCCAGCCTAGACCTGCCCTGGCACAGCTTCAGACTGTGTCCCCTTCTTCTGTTGCTGCTTGCCTGGCAGCAGAGCCCAACCCCACCTGGCTACAGCCTCCCTTCAGGTAGTTGTAGAGAGCAATGAGCTCTGCCCTGAGCCTCCTCTTCTGCAGGCTGCACACCCCCAGCTCCCTCAGCCTCTCCTCACAGGGCTGTGCTCCAGGCCCCTCCCCAGCCTTGCTGCCCTTCTCTGGACACCTTCCAGCTCCTCAACATCTTCTTGAATTGGATTTGAAACACTGGGGTTGTTTGGGGATGTTCTATTACTATGCATTCATTTTATAGACTCTTTAGGGTTCACACTTGAAAGTGCATTTTGGTTAACAGGTGGTCCTTGGGGTTCAACGTCCAGAAGTATTTAACATCCCACAGCTCCTCTTGGGGAGAACTGTGGTCACTGGAGATGAGCCCTGCTCTACTGAACAGAAAGACCACCAGGGCTTTCTGTGGTTACCTTGGGTATGGAGTGTGTGAATCTCTCAGTGTAACATCTGTGTAGTGATGTTTGAGGAGATGGTCAGTTCAATGTGAAGCTCCACGTGGTGTAACCATCTGAATAGCCAGAACTGCAGCCGTGGCGTAAGGCCACTGGAGTAGAAACAAATGAATTTTGTCCATTCCAGTTCTCACTAACTGCTGTGATTTAAATACACCATAAGCATATACATTCAGTAGTTGTTGAAGAACCCCTGAGGTGGGAGGATGTGGGAATGCAAAGTGAAGAAGGATAATAACAGGTGGGTGCTGACCTTGGTTCCCACCAGCTGCTGGCTACCTTATCTCAGAAGGGATAGATAATGGGCACCTCCTTAATGAGGAGAGCAAGGCGTGGTTTGTGCTGATGGAGTGGGTTGTCCTTGACTAATTATGCTAATGTGTAGGTGTGTGCTTTATGCCCTGAGGGTATGTATTGAGAGCTGAAATGATCAATAAGCGTCTCTGGCATAGTTCACATTGAATCGTCTGGAGTCCACATGGCATCGCCTTAATCGCCTTGATCTGGGGGGCCTCGACCACATTCTCCATGGCAGGAGGAGAGCTTGCTGGAGGGAAGGGAGCATACAACAGTGTCAGTGTATCACCAAGGTTGGAAGAGACCTCGTAGATCATCAAGTCCAAGCTGTTACCACAGAGCTCAAGGCTAGACCATGGCACCAAGTGCCACGTCCAGTCCTGCCTTGAACAGCTCCAGGGATGGCGACTCCACCACCTCCCGGGGCAGCCCATTCCAGTAGCCAATGACTCTCTCAGTGAAGAACTTTCTCCTCACCTCAAGCCTAAATTTCCCCTGGCATAGCTTGAGGCTGTGTCCTCTTGTTCTGGTGCTGGCTGCCTGAGAGAAGAGAGCAACCTCCTCCTGGCTACAACCAGCCCTCAACTTGGTGATGAATTTAATTCACAAGAATCATTGTTTTCCCAGCAAAGCTTCCAGCCTGTTTTGCATGTTCCAGCTGTCCTTTATAGTGATTGTCAAACTATGGTAGTTCAGTGTTGCAGTGGTGACTTCCCAGACAGGTATCCCAGAGAGGTCCTGGCTATCAGGTAAGAGAAAATTGCCTAAAATGTTGGAGTTTAGCTTCCTCTTCAGCTGAAGCTGGTAGTTTGATGGAGTAAGTAGTTGTGAAGTGAGTGCTCCCAACTCCTGTAACACCCAGCTGTGGAGCCATTTACCAACTATCTGCTGTATTTGTTTTTAGCAGGGGCTCCTCAGGACTTTCTGAAGATGGGTCCTTTTCCTCTGTGTGGGTTGAAGTACCAAAAGTAGGAAAGAAAGGAATTTGCTTTGATAGTGCCACTTGAAAGTTTCAGCATTAAGCTTTAGTCATTCCCCACTGCATCCAGCATTTGTAG
The DNA here is from genome assembly GCA_013400475.1 of Tricholaema leucomelas. NCBI lineage: Eukaryota > Metazoa > Chordata > Aves > Piciformes > Lybiidae > Tricholaema lacrymosa > Tricholaema leucomelas. Next base: position 136,487 of record WAAF01014224.1, read on the forward strand.
AGAGATACTTGTGTTCTTCTGCCAGACAGAGAGGCGTGAAGGAAAGCATTATCTATAACAAGATATTCTCAGGAGATCTGTTTAGCAGAAGGGCACAGCTTTAGATGCAATTTGTTTACTGACAGAGTTTCCAACAATGGAGCAATGGACCAGGAAACATCACTAAAGTAATGAGTCTTTTCCTTCTTTCAAGTGATTATGCTTGAGCTGTGCAAATTAACCTGCTTTTGGAGGCTGCTGCTTTGGTGAAACGTTTGCTGATACAAAGGCATCCCCAGCTTGCTCCAGCAGCTGACGTAGAAGATGCAGGGTCCCTGTGTGCGTAGAGGAAATGCTGCTGTCTGTAAATGAAGAGCAAGTAGCAGCCAGGCTGATCCCATCTAGAACCTGCTGTAGTTAAAGGGTGAGGCTAAAGCTGTGTGTGTGTTGCACCCTGTGTGGAGAAGCTTCTTGAAATAAAGTTAGCTCAGCTGGAAGAGCAGGATGCTTCCAGGGGGAAGGAAGGAAAAGAATTCCCACAAACACTGCACGATCTCTTCAGACAACAAATGTGTCTGTGAGCTGTCCACCAGCTCACTGCTGCCTGGAGCCTGGGATTTCTCCAGCCAGCTGTTATGATCAGGTTACCTACCTGGTGGATGTGGGACAGGCTGTGGATGGAGTCTACCTGGACTTCAGCAAGGCCTTTGACACTGTCTGCCACAATAAGCTCCTGGCCAAGCTGGCACCCACTCTGAAATGGGTCAAGAACAGGCTGGAGGGCTGGGCCCAGAGAGTGGTGGTGAATGGTGCCACATCCAGCTGGCAGCTGGCACTAGTGCTGTGCTCCAGGGACCAGTGCTGGGCACAGTCCTGTTCAGTATCTTTATTGATGATCTGGAGCAGGGGATTGAGTCCAGCAGTAAGTCTGCAGATAACACCAAACTAGAGGCAGCTGTGGAGCTGTTGGAGGGTAGGAGAGCTCTGCAGAGAGACCTGGCCAGGGTGGATGGGTGGGCAGAGGCCAATGGGATGAGATTGAACAAGGGCAAGTACAGGGTTCTACACTTTGGCCACAACAACCCCAAGCAGCTACAGGCTGGGGCCAGAGTGTCTGAGAGCAGCCAGGCAGAGAGGGAGCTGGGGGTGCTGGGAGAGAGGAGCTGAAGAGGAGGCAGCAGTGCCCAGGTGGGCAGCAGAGCCAATGGCATCCTGGGCTGGCTCAGGAGCAGTGTGGGCAGCAGGACAAGGGAGGTTCTTCTGCCCCTGTGCTCAGCACTGCTCAGGCCAGCCCTGGAGTGCTGTGTCCAGTTGTGGGCTCCTCCATTGCAGAGAGATGTTGAGGTGCTGGAAGGTGTTGAGAGAAGGGCAGCAAGGCTGGGGAGGGGCCTGGAGCACAGCCCTGTGAGGAGAGGCTGAGGGAGCTGGGGGTGTGCAGCCTGCAGAAGAGGAGGCTCAGGGCAGAGCTCATTGCTGTCTACAACTATCTGAAGGGAGGCTGTAGCCAGGTGGGGTTGGGCTCTGCTGCCAGACAGCCAGCACCAGAAGAAGGGGACACAGTCTCAAGCTGTGCCAGGGGAGGTCTAGGCTGGATGTGATGAGGAAGTTGTTGTCAGAGTGATTGGCATTGGAATGGGCAGCCCAGGGAGGTGGTGCAGTGGCTGTGCCTGGAGGTGTTGAAGCCAAGCCTGGCTGGGGCACTTAGTGCCATGGTCTGGTTGGTTGGCCAGGGCTGGGTGCTAGGTTGGGCTGGATGAGCTTGGAGCTCTCTTCCAACCTGCCTGAGTCTATGATTCTGTGAACTGTTCATCCTCATGGCTCAGTACAGTGATAGGGCACAGCTACTACTGGGGCTGCTCTCTTGAGTAACGAGATGTCATTGCTGCTTTGCCTCTAACACTGCTTCACCTGGCTGGCAGGAACGAGCCACAGCTTTGAGCTTTCCAGAGCAATCACTCAGCATCTGACAAAGGACATGCAATTGATATGTGCATGTATAGCATGGGCCAGGCAGGTGCTGTTGGCTATTCATGCTGGCCAGAGGCAGAGACTCCCCTCACAGCATTTCTAGCCATCTCTGGTTGTGAGCTCTCTCTTAATGGCTTCTTTCTTCTCCCATGGTGGCCTTTTTGTTCGTAATGAATGCAAGAGGAACCATGTGCTCACCTGGAAACGAGCTCTGAAGGAATACTCTGCAGTCCAGTGTAAGAACTCATATGGCAATTTCCATATGCCCTGCTGAGAATTAGGCTCAAGGATGAATGGGAACTTGGTGCCCAGCTGCCATTTGTCTCCTTTAAAAGAGGTTTTTCCATAGAAGCAGTGCTTTATAGTTAATAAAGCTGCTTTTTGGTCAAGTGAAGGTTCCTCTGAAGGAACTGTCCTGTTTGTTCTCCTAACAAACTCTGATGGTTTGGGTGTTCCTCGCCTCCCCATGCTTTGGAAAATCACCCAGACTAGACTCAGCAGCTCTGGAAATTGAATGAAGCTTTATAGTTACAGCTTAGCACAAGATACAAGCAGGTAGTTACAATAGATATAGCAAGATACAAGGTAAAATGTAATACAGGAACACAACAGCCCTCCCAGAAACCAGGGTGCCCAGGGGGGGCTCCCAATCACCCTGCCACCTCCTTTCCACCTCTCTACCTTACCCTAGATCTTGCCTTATGTTTAAGGCAGTTTTGAGGGTGGGCAAGAGTGGTTAGGAAGCAGATGGATTAGTCACACAGATGGCAGGTTAGGTTAGAGAGAGAGGTTGAGCCCCAGAGAGACAGAGAGTGACTCTGTTATCTCTGTGTTCTTGTTCTTATACCTCTCAGCAAGCCTATGAGTGAAGTAGACATCAGCATTGTTTCCTTTTCACAGCCTGTAATCTAGTTCTTCTCACCCAGACATTCTAGCTAGCTTCGAAGTAGCACACAAACCCTAACCCTCCCAGGCACCCAGTGACAGAACAAGAGGACACAGTCTCAAACTGGACCAGGGCAGGTTCAGGCTGGATGTTAGGAGGAAGTTCTTCACAGCAAGAGTGGTTGGCGTTGGAATGGGCTGCCTGGGGCGGTGGTGGAGTTGCCATCCCTGGAGATGTTTGAAAGGAGGCTGGATGAGGCACTTAGAGACATGAGTTAGTTAACTTGAAGGGTTAGGTGGTAGATTGGACTCAATGATCCTCGAGGTCTTCTCCAGTCTGGTTAGTTCTGTGGTTCTGTGACAATGATCAAGGCACACAGTTTTGGTTTCCTCAAGTACTGGAGTTGACTTGAATGACTAATGCAAGGTCTGATGTTACCTGATGCACTTGAGGCTGCTGACACGAAGTGTCTCCCGCCAGCCCTCCCACAGTGTTTTGTTAGGAACCCCTGTTCCTGCTGGTTACATAGCCAAGAGGTGTTGTAATTCAGAGCACTGCAAGCACCTCGCTGGGGTCGTTGACCCTCCTCCGGTGAGACCTGCTGACCAGGAATGGCAGCCTCTGTCAGAAGCATGCATCTGCTCTAGTGGCTTTCTGTATCTCTTGCTTAGCTCTCTCCTTGGCTGTTCCCCTCTCAGTGACTCGCACTGTGAGTACCTGTCACTAGAGCTCTTTGCAATGCCATCCTCTGGTATAACCAGTAACAGCAGTATGTATTTTTCACTCTTAAATCTGGTTTCTCTATAGAACCATTGCTTTCCAAAGTACAACAGAGTCATCGAGGAGTAAGCACTACAGCTTCTGCCTGGGTGTTAGGAAAGCCAAATATTAGCACACCTTTATTCCTCCTTGTGGCTGAGTTACACAGCAAAAATCAGGAGGTGCACCTTAACTTCATGGAAGGGAGCCTTTGAGAACTCTTCTTCTTCAGGCTGAACTCTTTCTTCCATCTCTTGGCATACAGAAGATGAAGACGACCTCTCAGTGACCTTTGGAGTATTCAGTGATATTTGAATCCTCAACTAAAGCTCTGTGGCCTTTCTGTTTGCCAGCAGATGATGTTACCACAGGTTTCCTTGCACTTGGCCTAGAGGCTAGCCGGGGCACACCAGGCAGCATGGTGATGGCAGTTCTTGGAGGTGACTTTTGGCAGTAGGCATGCTGAGACCTTACAGCTACATTTTGTACACTCATCCCTCATCTGCTGTCCAGAGAAGAGCAGCAAGGCTGGGGAGGGGCCTGGAGCACAGCCCTGTGAGGAGAGGCTGAGGGAGCTGGGGGTGTGCAGCCTGCAGCAGAGGAGGCTCAGGGCAGAGCTCATTGCTGTCTACAACTACCTGAAGGGAGGCTGTAGCCAGGTGGGGTTGGGCTCTGCTGCCAGGCACTCAGTGACGGAACAAGGGGACACAACACAGCCTCAAACTGTGCCAGGGGAAGTGTAGGCTGGATGCTAGGAGGAAGTTGTTGGCAGAGAGAGTGATTGGCATTGGAATGGGCTGCCCAGGGAGGTGGTGGAGTGGCCGTGCCTGGAGGTGTTTAAAAGGAGGCTGGATGAGGCACTTAGTGCCAGGGTTTAGTTAATTAGAAGGTGTTAGGTGATAGGCTGGACTTGATCATCTCAAAGGTCTTTTCCAACCTGGTTAATTCTGATTCTGTGATTCTCATTCTGTTCTGATTTTCTCCAGTTTTGCAATATTAGTGTCAGTTGGCAGAGAACTGGAAATGAAGTCTGTGAGGGAAAAGAGGAAGCTGGCTTGAAAGTGCACATTCAGTAGTTCGCCACCAAGTCTAACAGCCACCTGTGGTTCTGGTGTGAATAGATCAGGCACAGAATAAAATCAGAGGAAAATACTATAACATTTCCATCCATAATTAATAGATCTTTATTTTGTTCTACAGATTTCTCTCACTGTGAGTTTTCATTGGTCTTGCCTTTCGAGAGGAAGATCTTCTGAAGGCCAGATGTTTATTGAGCTTCCTACCTTGACTCTTTCCTTTTTCCTTTTTTTCCCTTCTCTTTCAATCATGCCACTGTTAAAACCACTTAAATCACTGATTTATTCGGGGAGAGAGAGTTTCACATAGGCTTTAAAGTGCTGTTTTGTTAACAAGTAGACAGTGGAGACTAAGAGTGAATTATAAATGCCCTGAGTATCTGGAAAATTGCCCTTACTTCTACTCCTAGTGGTGATGACAGAGGCCAGAGTTTTGAAAAGCATGAGTGATGTGGAATCATCATGGTTTTGTCTGTGTCTTGCAGTGCAGCTACTCCAAAATGTTCATCAATATTAGTGTTAATAATTCCCAGGAAAAAATAATCTCTGTTCCAGCTTGTTGTGCATTCCATAGAATCATAGAATCATAGAATCAAGCAGGTTGGAAGAGACCTCCAAGTTCGGTTGGAAGAGACCTCCAAGTTCATCCAGTCCAACCCAGCACCCAGCCCAACCAGACCATGGCACTAAGTGCCCCATCCAGGCTTTGCTTCAACACCTCCAGGCACGGTGACTCCACCACCTCCCTGGGCAGCCCATTCCAGTGCCAATCACTCTCTCTGCCAACAACTTCCTCCTAACATCCAGCCTAGACCTGCCCTGGCACAGCTTGAGACTGTGTCCCCCTGTTCTGTTGCTGGATGCCTGGCAGAAGTGAGCCACCTGGCTACCACAGGGCAGTGTTTCAGTCCCTTCATCATCTTCCTAGCCCTCCCTTAAACTCTCTCCAGCAGATCCCTGTCCTTCTCGAACTGGGGAGCCCAAAACGAAACGCTCTACTCTGCAGCAGAGCTGTTTGGTTTGCAGAGGTCTAATGAAAATGTTTCTCTGAGTTTGACAACGTCTCACATCTGCAGGCAGAAAGACAGAGGATTAGGGAACCAGTTTCAAAATAGATCAAAGCATTTCCTGCTGTTTAAAACAATATTAGAGTAATATTACACACTCACATTTGAAATGCTTTGTGTTCTTCCCCTTAAATCAAAGGAGGAGAAGAGATGACTTCAAAATTAAAAGAAGAAAAAGGTCAGCTTGGCCAACCACTCTGATGTTCAGTGCTTCCAGGGTAAGGATCTGTGGTTTTGGTCCTGCATTTTATGGCATTGTCAATGCTGGAACAATGTCATAAAACCTGGTTAGTTGGGATGTACCTGGGCTTTGGTTCTCTCTCTAGTGTACCACGTTTGGTAATCACAAAGGTACCAGGACCTTGTTCCTTTGTCTCAGCAGGGTGGTTTTACACCACCTAGAGTTTGGGATTTGCCCCCCAAAGGTAAATCACCACACTGCTCAGGTTTTGGAAGTAAAATAACATTATTATCTACAAAGGTAGGGTAAATATAAAGGGTAATAAACATATACAAATACATATGGAATGGTTTAGGTTGGAAGGGACCTCAAAGCTCATCCAGTTCCAACCTCCTGCCATAGGCAGGGACACCTCCCACTAGAACAGGTTGCTCAAGGCCTCATCCAGCCTGGCCTTGAACATCTCCAGGGAGGTTGTGGAGCACAGAATCACCCAATCACTCAGTCCATAGGTGTTTATTAGGAGGGTATGGTGTAGAAGCTGCTTTCAGCCTTCCCTTGGTTTTGCTCATGTTGGCAAGCAGTGAGTCCACAGGGGCAGTCTTTCTCTCTTCTGACCTACACCTCTGTGCAGTGGCAACCTCAGCAGTGGCAGTGGTGTGTGCCTCTGGTGTCACTGCTTTCCCGGCACTTCCACGGAGTTTTCTAGTATGTGTTAGCCTGCAGGGACTAAGAACTGGTAAGGCTTTGGTAGAAAGGTGTAATGGATTCTGTGAAACTGCTTAGCTGGCACCGAGTCCAGCCAGCCCATGGTCAAGGCCCTGATTGCAGGACCAAAGCCTATTCCACCAGAAAACCACTTGTGAGGAGCCCAGAGAAGTGTCTTTGTCTCCTACTGTAACTAGAAGGATGGGGAAATACTCGATCCACTCCCCCAGGAATAAGGACACTCTAATAATGACATGGTAGTAACTTGCTGTGCTGCTGCCTTGTCTGGAGCAGTTAGACCCATTGCCACGTGGGGCTGGTGAACGTTTCCCTGGAAGTCAGCTAACGTGGGCCTGTCACTTGGAGCTTTTCAGGCTGCATTGGTGCTTGAAGCTCACGACCTCCACAGTGGTCGTACCACCAAATGTCACACTCAAAAGCCTGGAAGTCAATGAAGCATTCATGCCCCTCAGTATATCAGTGTTTAATTGACAGTGTGCAAGACCTGCTTGTGATCTATAGCCTGATAAAGGGACACACTTTTTATGTTCTGCCAACACAATTGGCAGAATATTTTAGGCACAGATGGCACATTAGCCTTGGACAGCTGGTTCCTTCTCTGCTGTCACATCCTAGGACCATCTAACTAATGCTGTCACACACGACCCAGTTCACTGGGTAACTGAGAGGGGTTCTCACACGTGGCTTTGTGTCAGCCTGAAGGCACATGGAAATCAATCTGCTAAAAGACTGCCTCTAAGATGTTTCCTAGATTTAGCACCCTGCCATGCCCTTCTGGCTCTTCACTTGCTGACCTCTCTCTTTTAGCTGCGTGAGCGCAGCCGAAGAGTTTCTCCCTGTCTGTGCAACGTGCACACGTGCAGCCTGCAGAGCATGGTTGTCTCCTTGTAGTGTCCTCTGCTTCGCATCTGTACAAGTGTGGATTTAAAAACCAAACCCAGAGACAAGAGGCGAAGCAGACCTACCTAGCATGCATCTCTTTAAAGCTAGAGGACAAGTGGGGATCACTGAAAGGTGTCTGTTTTGAAAGGTTTAATACTTAGCACAAACCCCCCACCAACCCTGAAGAACACATGGTAGAGAGACAAAGTCTAGTGACAGTGTAACTTGTATGTAGATGATAAGAAGGATGGAAGAACAGGATGAAGAAGAAATGCTCTTGGAAAAAAAACCAAACACAACCACCAGAGATTTTCTGGGATACATTCAGGCAGGTAAGGTATCAAACAGTCTCACAGCATCACCAAGGCTGGAAGAGACCTCGTAGATCATCAAGTCCAAGCTGCTACCACAGAGCTCAAGGCTAGACCATGGCACCAAGTACCACGTCCAGTCCTGCCTTGAACAGCTCCAGGGATGGCGACTCCACCACCTCCCTGGGCAGCCCATTCCAGTAGCCAATGACTCTCTCACTGAAGAACTTTCTCCTCACCTCAAGCCTAAATTTCCCCTGGCACAGCTTGAGGCTGTGTCCTCTTGTTCTGGTGCTGGCTGCCTGAGAGAAGAGAGCAACCTCTTCCTGGCCACAACCACCCCTCAGGTAGCTGTAGACAGCAATAAGGTCACCCCTGAGCCTCCTCTTCTCCAGGCTAACCAATCCCAGCTCCCTCAGCCTCTCCTCGTAGGGCTGTGCTCGAGGCCTCTCCCCAGCCTCGTTGCCCTTCTCTGGACACAAGGTGGAAGAGCTGACAGCTGTGTTTGTTGGTAGATAAAACACATTTTCCACATCAGAAATGTAATATTTCAAGGTCTGATCCCAGTAAAAAATACAACAGTTTGATTTGTCCAAAGCATAGGAAATAGGAGGTCCATAATTTGGTACTGCTCTAGCAGAGCCTCTCTGGCTTCGCTGCAGACAAGCTGCTGTGCAAAAACCCTTCCAAATGACATCGGCTACGGAGTCTAAGCCATTGTTCCATCGAGTCCTTTGGGGACCAGGGAATGCTCTCACACAGGGGTACCCCACTCTGGGGACAGTTTCAACATTTTATTCTGGCTCAAATACTAAAACCATAAAGAGAAAGGTGTACTGGAAACTAAAATGCTGATAGATCAAATACTAAAAGCTTAAAGAGAAAGGTATACTGGAAACTACAATGCATGTAGATCAAGTACAAAAATGAGAGGGACGAAAGTGTATGGCAAGGAACACCAAGTAACGCTGTTGATCAAAGAGCAGGTGATACTCACCCTATTGCTGAGTAACTATTGATCAAGGAGCAGGTGATACTCACCCTATTGCCAAGTGACTCTATTGATCAAGGAGCAGGTGATACTCACCCTATTGCCAAGTGACTCTATTGATCAAGGAGCAGGTGATACTCACCCTATTGCCAAGTGACTCTATTGATCAAGGAGCAGGTGATACTCACCCTATTGCCAAGTGACTCTATTGATCAAGGAGCAGGTGATACTCACCCTATTGCCAAGTGACTCTATTGATCAAGGAGCAGGTGATACTCACCCTATTGCCAAGTGACTCTATTGATCAAGGAGCAGGTGATACTCACCCTATTGCCAAGTGACTCTATTGATCAAGGAGCAGGTGATACTCACCCTATTGCCAAGTGACTCTATTGTTCAAAGAGCAGGTGATACTCACCCTATTGCTGAGTAACTATTGATCAAGGAGCAGGTGATAGTCACCCTATTGCCAAGTACTACTATTGTTCAAAGAGCAGGTGTTACTCGCCCTATCCAACTGACCAGCAAAGCTTCTAAGATGCATAGATCTCAGGGCTGGCAGGCCCTTATCTTCCTGAGGCAGACGTCCCCAGCAGGACTTGCACCATGGTGGTGGTCAGACTGGTGCCGCTCCAACCCAGTTCCCTAGGCTCTTGGTATAGGTGGGTCCAGAATTCTGTGACGTATGGCCAGGATGTCCCAGAAGGCCAAACCAAGGAGAACGGAGCTCCTCCTTTATTTTGGAATCTGTTACAGACCACCTTTCCTTACTGCTCATGTGCCTACTTGCAAGCCCTGTTTCCCCTGGCCCTTATCTCTAGTCACCTAGTGATTGTCGGCCTGGTGTAAGTTCTGATCACACACATACCAACTCTTCCCTCTTGCAGCCATGGTGCTGGGGTTGGGCCTAGCTGCCATCAGTGCCAGGTGTCTGCACTAGAAACAGAGCTTTGTGTTTGAAGTTTAGGGTAGAACACAGTTTGCCGTGGAACAGTGCTCTTGGAGCACTGTGGAGAGGTAACCAGCCAGGGGCACGTGTGGACAGTGGCAGGAAGGAAATGTCACCCTACTTGTGGAGCCCACCTGCTTTTCCTCTGAGGTCTTCTGTGAGCAAAGCTGCATGTGGAGAGCAGCTCTCTTTGCCTTGAAGCAGGGAACAGGGTGCTGGTGGAACAGAAAGGTACCTGTATGCAACACAATGCCCATGCTGCTCAAGGGGTGACAAAGATCCCAGTCCCAGGGAGCAGGATCTCAGTTAATCAAGGATCAAAAGGATGTAGGTTAGTTCTTAAATGTTGTCTGTGCTTTTGCGGTTAACAGTAGCAGGGGCATAAAGAGCATTTTGAGTTCAGTTATTTTCCAGGTTGGGAGTATAGAGATAAAGGCTTTGGTGTGGGTGTTTCTGTGATGGTTTGGGTGTTACCCACCACCCCACCCTTATGAAATCGCCCAGACTAGACTCAGCCAGATGGAAGTTAAGGAATGAAGCTTTATACTCACAGCTTAGCACAAGATAGAAGCAGATAGTTACAATCTATACAGCTACAGATAGAAATAGGCAAGTTAAAGGTAATGCAGAAACACAACAGCCCTGCCAGAAATCAGAGTGCCCAGGAGGGGCTCCTAACCATCCTTCCACCTCCTTTCCACCTCTCTACCTTACCCCACACTTTGCCTTATGTTCAAGGTGAGTTTGGAGGATGAGACAGGAGGGTTAGGAAGCAGAAGGATTAGTTACACATGAATCAGGGTAGGGAGAAAAGTACAGGCACCAGCTGCAACAGAGAGCCACTCTGTTATCTGTGTTTGTATTCTTGTTTTTATCCATCTCAGCAAGACTGTGAGTGCAGCAGACATCAGCATTGTTTCCTTGTCATAGCCTATCATCTAATTATTCTCACCAAAATATTCCAGCTAGCCTCAAACAAGCAGAGTTTCCTACAGCATTATCTGCTGTTTTCATGGGGGTTTACTCCCAGAGGTGAGAATCTCATTGGTCTGTCTAGTGGAGAAAACTCATGGAATCATAGAATGACCTTTAAGATCAGAGTCCTACTGTAACCCAGCTACCATGACCACTGAACTGTATTCTAAAGTGCTACATCTACAGCTTCTTGAACACCCCAGGGCTGAAGTGGTCCTCTGTAGAGCTGCTGCAGAAGTTTTAGGCTTTGTTTTTTTCTACATTCCTGATTATTTCAGTGCAGGGTATCATAGAATCATAGAATCAACCAGGTTGGAAGAGACCTCCAAGATCATCCAGCCCAACCTATCTCCCAGCCCTACCCAGTCAATTAGACCATGGCACTCAGTGCCCCATCCAGGATTTTCTTGAACACCTCCAGGGAGCCCATTCCAATGCCAATCACTCTCTCTGTCAACAACTTCCTCCTAACATCCAGCCTAGACCTCCCCTGGCACAACTTGAGACTGTGTCCCCTTGTTCTGTTGCTGGGTGCCTGGCAGAAGAGCCCAACCCCACCTGGCTACAACCTTCCTTCAGGTAGTTGTAGACAGCAATAAGGTCTGCTTTGAGCCTCCTCCAGGCTAAACAACTTCAGCTTCCTCAGCCTCTCCTCATAGGGTTTGTGTTCCAGGCCTTTCACCAGCCCTTCTCTGGATACATAGAGATAAATTTGGCCATGGTATCAAATTTCACTGCATTTGAGTCACTTGCAGAGTGATTGGCATTGGAATGGGCTGCCTGAGGAGGTGGTGGAGTCCCCATCTCTGGAGGTGTTTAAGAGGAGGCTGGATGAGGCACTTAGTGCCATGGGTTAGTTACTTAGAAGGGTTAGGTGATAGGTTGGACTCTGATCTCAGGTCTTTTCCAGCCTGGTTAATTCTGTGATTCTGTGACTGCAGGTAAGATGTAAACCCATCTTTCAAACCTGCTTTTAGAGGCATTGAAATGCATTTCTGTGTAAGATTTTCAGTGCACATCTCTTTCAAGAGTAACATTTTTAAAGGCTGCATCAGGGGTAGGTGACTTTTTGAGGACTTTGTGCTGTTCCAGCCTGGTGAGTTACACCACAGTGGTGTAGTGTCCCAAAGGATCTGGTAATCTATAGCTAACAAATTGGTGCCAGTGAGCAGCCTGTTTGGACATTAACGAGCGATTAGTGCTGGGATTGACATTGATGTGGTTCTGAGTCCTGGTATTTCATTTAGCAGCAGAGGAGCTCTGCGCAGCAGTCTGAAGTCTGCTGTAGGCTGGGTAAAGTGGGGAGAGCTGCCAGCTACAGGTAGGAGGTAATAAATGCTGGGTTGCGCCCAAGCCGAGCAGGTGGGCATGGAACCTGGGGGAGCCATCTGGGAGTAGTGGCCTTTGATTCACCTGGGAATCCTGCGAGTGCAGTCACCTTCCCTCACATTTGTTTTTCCCTGCCCGCTGCCCACAGTATAAACAGTGGGGGGATGCTGATCAGCGAGAGCCATCACATCTCAGCTGTAATTTCAAGTCAGGCCATTACCCAAAATTAAAGCATATGTGGCAAGGAAATTAGCAGTCTGTCAGGGAAATGCAGGTCTGTGCTGTACACCTGGAGGTGTTCTCTGTCTTTTGTGTTCCCTGCTTTAAAATTAGGCAATGAGTGGCCTGAACTGAGCACGGATGTGGATGCAAACCATATTTTGGAGTTAGTTTGCTTGTTTCTAATGCTGAAATCAATTACTTTACTTACACTGAAAAACTCTGTGCTGCATTTGGTTTAATTCTATAATGGTACTTCTGACTGCACGCAAGCCAGAGGCAGAATGCCTAGCAAATGGCTATGCTTCTCTGGGCTTACTGCTTTGACTCGTAGCGTGATGCTTTCTGACCGTTTGAGTGATGGGGAGCATGAAAGTGTGAAAGAAATGTTACCACATTCATGAGTTCATGAGTTCCCCCCACACACACACTAGATTCACCAGACTGACTCAGCTGGCTGAGTCTCCTTCTCTGGAGACTTTCAAGGCCTGTCTGAAGGTGTTCCTCTGTAATCTGTGCTAGATTGTATGGTCCTGCTCTGGCAGGGGGGGTTGGACTGGATGATCTCCTTGGGTCCCTTCCAACCCCTAATGTCATAGAATCATAGAATCAACCAGGTTGGAAGAGACCCCCAAGATCATCCAGTCCAACCTAGCACCCAGCCCTATCCAGTCATCTAGACCATGGCACTAAGTGCCTCATCCAGTCTTTTCTTGAACACCTTCAGGGATGGTGACTCCACCACCTCCCTGGGCAGCCCATTCCAATGCCAATCACTCTCTCTGTGAAGAACTTCCTCCTAACATCCAGCCTATACTTCCCCTGGCACTACTTGAGACTGTGTCCCCTTGTTCTATTGCTGGTTGCCTGGGAGAAGAGACCAACCCCACCTGGCTACAACCTCCCTTCAGGTAATCCTGTGAGCCTGTGAGCCTGTGAAGTTAAGGAACGAAGCTCTATTTACAGCATGCACAAATATACAAGCATAGATACACAATATATATACAGGCATTTACAACTGTATACCATTATATGCAAGCTAAAAGTAATACAGAACTATAAAACCCCTCCTGAACAGCAGAACCGCTCAGGAGGGCTCTGAATTAACTCCCCTCCTGTTTTTTCCCACCGCCCTCCCTTATTTCAGAAGGCTTACGTGCAGGGGGGAGATTGCCAGATAAGGAATTAGAAGAAGAATGGTTAGAGTTATACAGGTCCAGGCAAAGGAATTGGTGAAGCAGGCAGCAGCCAGGCAGAGACTGACTGCCTTTTTTGTGTTTCTTGTTTTCCTATCTCTCAGCAGAACCTATGGGTGATACAGACATCACTATTACTTTCATTTCACAGCCAATGATCTCATTTAGCTCATTAAAATATTCCAATTAGCCTCAAACCAGCACAAAAGCCCTTTTCTTCAGAAAGCAGTTGTGCTTCCTGCTCTTGATGAAGGTTGATAGGAGCCAATTTACAAGCAGATATATACAGTAATATCCAAGTTAAAAGTAATACAGAAACACAATACCCCTCCCAGCAGTCAGAGTGCCCAGGAGGGGCTCCCAACCACCCTCCCACCTTCTATCCACCCCCCTCCCTTATCCTATAGTCTGTCTTACGTGCAAGGTGAGTTGGAAGAATCAGCAAGAGGGGTTAAGAAGGAAATGATTAGTGGGTTATGTGCAGGGTCAGGCAGAAGCAGTTAATACAGCAGAAGCCAGGAAGAGACTCAAGACTGCCTTATCTACATTTGTGTTCTGGTTTTTATGCTCTCATCAAACCTGTGAGTGCAATAGACACCACCATTCTTTTCTTTTCACAGCCTGTAATCTGATTTCTCTCATTAAAACATTGCAATTGGCCTCAAACCAGTACATGCAGCTAAGTGACATGCTTCAGAGTAGCACTGCTCTGGCTCTTCCACTGCGTGGAATTTCCATTCAGTGTCAGAGGAACCGTTTACTTAACTGTAAGACTGGGTTGGTTTCTGATGCCATTGAATCCTTTTTATCTTATCTTTCCCTTATATGCAGCTTCTAAATGAGAAACAAAAAAGAAAGACCAAAAATCCCCAACGAAGCAGGATTTTTAATAGAACAAAACAAAACTTAAAGCTTTAAGCTCAGTATTTAGAAAAGTTGTAATAATGTACATGAACCAATTTCTTCTTTTTCTTTCTCCCAGCAAGGCTCTTCAGTCAGCTCAACTCAAAACTCTACTTTTCAGCTCACTGATTGGACCGCTTTGGTTTACTTCAGGGGTCATAGTAAAATCATAGAACTGTAAGGGCTGGAAGGGACCTCAAGGATCAGCCAGTTGCATCCCTGCCATGGGCAGTGACATCTTCCACTAGATCAGATGGCCCAGGGCCACCTGCAGCCTGGCCTTAAAAACATCCGAAGATGAGCCTTCCACCACCTCCCTGGGCAACCTGTGCCAGTGTCTCACCACCCTCATGGGGAACAACTTCTTCCTAACATCCAATCTCCCCTCCTCTTGCTTGGGTCCATTCCACCCAGTCCTATCACTACCTGACACCCTAACAAGTCCTTCAGCAGCTTTCTTGTAGCCCCCTTCAGACACTGGAAGGCCCCAGTAAGGTCTCTTTAGAGCCTACTCTTCTCCAGACTGTACAACCCCAACTCTCTCAGCCTGTCCCCACAGCAGAGCTGCTGCAGCCTTCTGATCATCCTCATGGCCCTTTTCTGGACACCTTTCAGCATCTCCAGACCTTTCCTGTCCCAGGGGCTCCAGAGCTGGGCACAGTGCTTCAGGTGGGGTCTCAGCAGAGTGGTGCAGAGGGGCAGAATCCTCTCCCTCACCCTGCTGCCCACACTGCTCTTGCTGCAGCCCAGGCTCTGGTTGCTCTCTGGGCTGCAAGTGCACACTGCTGGCTCATGCTGAGCTTCTCATCCACCATCACCCCCAAGGCCTTTTCCCCAGGGCTGCTCTCAAGTCAGGCATTGCCCAGCCTATATCAGTGCCTGGGATTGCCCCAACTCAGCTGCAGGACCTTGCACTTGGCTCTGCTGAACCTGAAGAGGTTGGCTTGTGCCCAGCTGTGCAGCCTGTGCAGGTCCCTCTGGATGGATCCTTCCCTCCAGCTGTCAGCCACAACCACACAGCTTGGTGCTGAGACTGCCTCAGTGCCACTGTGAATGGCAACAGTGGAGATGTTGAACAAGACAGGTCCCAGTACTGATCCTTGAGGGACTCCATTTGGCACTGCCTGCACTTGGACATGGACTATTTGGCTGTGGCCATCAAGCCAGTTCTTTATCCACTGAGTTGTCCACCCATCAAACCCATATTGTACCAGCTTGGAAACCAGGATGTGGTGTGGGACAGCGTTGCTGGCTTTGCTCAAGTCCAGGTAGATGATGTCAGTGAAATGTTATTAACCTTTGCAGGTTGTGCTGTGGAGCATTGGACAGGTTTTGTTGGTTGGTTTGGGTTTGGTTTGCTGTATTTTTTTAATGGGACAAAACTGCAAAAGAAAAGTTCCTATCCTGTCTTTGGGACCAGACTGAATTTCTTAGTGTCTGCAGCTTGTCAGTTGTCTGTGTGAATGCTTTTATTTATAGCTGCTTCTGGGTTTCAGTTTGTGGCTTTCGCTGGGGTGGATGAGAGCATTGATGGATTAAACCAGTTCCCCCAGATTCCTCTGGCCAGGATATTATTGCTGTGTGGATTTGGCACTTGCTGTGCAAGACTTCCATAGCAGTGGGGGTGGTTCCATTGAACTGCACCATCCTGTTCCTGCAGAGCATTTTCCCATGGCATTAGATGTAATAATTTTCCCTGCTTTCCACTCTTTCCCGCTGTGGAGTGGCAGTGCCGTGCAGGTGCTCCTCATGTCAGCCAAGGATTGGCTGTGCTGTAGGTCTGCTCTGCAGTATGTGTGCCTTGCTGCTGTGTGCTCGAGACTCCAGGCTGCTGCTGGCATCCCATGTTGAGCATCTGTGCTAGCCTGAGCCTAGCTAGAATGTTTTGGTGAGAAGAACTAGATCACAGGCTGTGAAAGGGAAACAATGGTGATGTCTGCCTCACTCATAGGCTTGCTGAGATGCATAAAAACAAAAATCCAAAGACAGAGAAGGGAGTCTCCCTTCTCCTTCTGCAAAGCTCCGAGCTTCATCTCTCCCTCTAACCTCACACTCTGTTTCTTTGACTAATCCACTTTGCTTCCTAACCCCCTGGCCAAACCTCCCTTCTTCCTTGGGACTGGAGTAAGGTTGAGAGGGGTAGGAGGAAGGTGAAGGGGCAGTTGGAAGCCCCTCTTGGGGACTCAGGTTTCTGGGAGGGGAGTTGTGTTTCTGTATTACCTTTTCCCTTGTCTATTTCTGTACATAACTATAGACTGTAACTACCTGCTTGTATATTCTGCTAAGCTGTAAATGTAAGCTTCATTCAATTTCCAGAGCCAGCTGAGACTAGTCTGGGTGATTTTACAAAGTGGTGGGGGGGCAGGGAACACCCAAACCATCACAGCATCCCTGTGATATGAATGGTTTAGATTGGGAGGGGTCTCAAAGCTCATCCTTTTCCAATGCCCGGCATAGGCAGGGACACCTCCCACTAGAACAGGTCACTCAACCGCCTCTTCCCTGAACCTTGGCAATTTCAGGGTGCTGACCACCACATGCTGGTGCTGCAGCCAAGCTCAGGGCTGTGCTGGGAATAATCTTTGCACTGCCCACAGACGGACTCCAGGGCACCTTTCTGCCCAAGGCCGACACAGTGAGAACATACAAGGCAGATGGAGGTTGTAGAAGTTGTGAGCTTTGGCATACTGCAAAATATTGCTGCTGTTTTGGCTTCTAACAGAGGAAACAGGCAAGACTGGCTTGAGCCTGGCACTTGGGAAATGTCCTGGTTGGATGTTGGGAGGAAGTTCTTTCCCGATCAGGTGCTCAGACACTGGAACAGTCTGCCCAGGGAGGTGGTGGAGTCACCATCCCTGGAGGTGTTTAAAAGGAGAGTGGGTGTGGTGCTTGAGGCTCTGGTCTGGTGATTAAGGATGGTGGGATGAAGTTTGGACTGGCTGATCCTGGTGGTCCTTTCCAACCACAGCGATTCGTAGTGATTAGATGTGGTGCTGAGGGATTTGGTTTAGTCAAGGACTTG
Source organism: Tricholaema leucomelas (assembly GCA_013400475.1). Taxonomy (NCBI): domain Eukaryota; kingdom Metazoa; phylum Chordata; class Aves; order Piciformes; family Lybiidae; genus Tricholaema lacrymosa; species Tricholaema leucomelas. Next base: position 153,909 of record WAAF01014224.1, read on the forward strand.
TCAGTGTGAAACCAATGATTGGACTGGATGAGCTCAAAGGTCTTTTCCAATCTAAGAAATTCTGTGCTTCTGTGACTCTGTGTTGCACTGTGTTAATAGAGCAGGGAGCATTTCCCTTCTTGAGGAAGAGCTCAGGCAAGAGTTGACTCCAGCTGAGCTGTTAAGATTTTTGAGCAAAACTGAGATTGGTTTTTGAATGGAAGTTCACTCCAAAGCCATGCTGATCATCTCCATGAGTTTCATACAGACTTTTCTTTCCCCATGCTCTGCTAGCTCACTTAGGAGAAAGAGGGATGTGCCAGGATTTGTTTTGTTGCAGTTGGGCAGCTTAGCCAAGTATTCTTCTCCAGCAAAAAAAATGAAGTGAAATCCAGAATAGATGTAGAGCAACTGGTAATGACAACTTTTAAATCACTGCTCTAATTAGTGAGCCCTCTCTGGGGACTCATTAGAATTATAAAAGCATTATTGTCGGGTATGGGGTGGTTGGAACATGCTGAGTTTTGGGCAATTCAACAATACTACCTTGAAGAAAAGAGTCTTGCAGCTTTTAAGGAGTTTCTGTAGTTGGGGAGAAAGCAGAAATTTCAATGTCTTAGAAATGCTTTATGAATTGGGCCTTATGTTCACTCTTGTAAATAAGGAGGGGATTTGAGTTTATATGCCACAGTCTAATAGGTACATAGTGACTGCTTAATGGGATTTACATCCACTCAAACAAAATTAGGTTGGTAAAAGACAATGCAACATGCTGTAATGTAAATGGGACTGACGGCAGAATTAAATGTTTGTGGAAACAGGGCAGCAGATCTATCAGGAGCTAATTAGACAGAGAGTGCCGAGACAGACTCGGGAGTAAACAGCACCAACAAAGAGAGAAGGAGAGCAAGAAAGAGGGAAAATGGAGTCTTTGTGTGGTGATGAAAAGGAGTTATAAACAAAGTTATTTAAACTGGAAGGTCTGATGGAGCTTATCCCGTGAGAAGGACTGGTTCTTATCTGGACCTGCTGATGAACACAACTTGAATGGCAACTTTGATCCCCCCTTCGCTGTGGAAATAGTTCCTCTTTGTTGCAGTTTGCTGTGCATGGTCTCCCCCTCTCGCAGGCTGGTTCATCACAGTGTAGTGTTTCCATTTGCCGTTCAGCCTTTCGCTCAGTATCACAGTATCAGAGTATCACAGTCTCACAGTATCACCAAGGTTGGAAGAGACCTCACAGATCATCAAGTCCAAGCCATTACCACAGAGCTCAAGGCTAGACCATGGCACCAAGTGCCACGTCCAATCCTGCCTTGAACAGCTCCAGGGACGGCGACTCCACCACCTCCCTGGGCAGCCCATTCCAGTAGCCAATGACTCTCTCACTGAAGAACTTTCTCCTCACCTCAAGCCTAAATTTCCCCTGGCACAGCTTGAGGCTGTGTCCTCTTGTTCTGGTGCTGGCTGCCTGAGAGAAGAGAGCAACCTCCTCCTGGCTACAACCACCCCTCAGGTAGCTGTAGACAGCAATAAGGTCTGCCCTGAGCCTCCTCTTCTCCAGGCTAACCAATCCCAGCTCCCTCAGCCTCTCCTCGTAGGGCTGTGCTCGAGGCCTCTCCCCAGCCTCGTTGCCCTTCTCTGGACAATCAGCTTAAAAGCAAACTTGGGCCAAAACATTCCCAGCAGCAGGAGGGAGCCAGAGAGCGGCAGCAGGGAAGACCAGAAGGTTTGTGAGGTCTGTCCTGCTGCCCGCAGGCCTGCACGCCTGGGAGGAGAAGGCAGCCCTGTGGGGAGCGCTCAGGTGGAAATGATGCCCTTGGCACAGGGGCAGGCTCTATAAACTTGGCATGCAAAGGGTTCTTGCTTGCCTGCAGTGCAATCAGCTACGGTGTCTTTGCTGTTATTGCAGCGTTTGGCACAGCTACTGCCTTTTGTAGGCTCCTGTTGGCAGATGAAGTAAAAGCGGTTTGAGTTAAACTCCACATTTATTTGCTTGAGAAAGATCAGTCTTCAGCAGGAGCAGGGATGATTAAAATTAATTTCTAAGGAAACATGCAAAATCATTAACAAATCGATTGCTGAGGTATTTGCATACATTTTAGTTAGTCTTCATAGTGCTTTCTTCAGGTTTTGGTTTCAGAAATTCTCTGGAGTTAAGAAGTTCTGGATAAGAAGTACCATAACATAAAAATCAATAGAAAGCTGTCTCAGAGCAGACCACAGCATTTCAGTTGGTACCATCTCTAGCAAATCCTTCTCTGGGTTTGGTTTCATAGATTTTTCTTTCTTTGTGCTAGAAATGCTGAATTGTCCTTGTGGGTGATGCACAATGATAGAATCATAGAATCAAGCAGGTTGGAAGAGAGCTCCAAGCTCATCCAGCACAACCTAGCACCCAGCCCTGCCCAATCAACCAGCCCATGGCACTAAGACTTTACATCCAGGCTTTGCTTCAACACCTCCAGGGACAGCAACTCCACCACCTCCCTGGGCAGCCCATTCCAATGCAAGTCACTCTCAACTTCCTCCTAACACCCAGCCTAGACTTCCCCTGGCACAGCTTCAGACTGTGTCCCCTTGTTCTGTTGCTGGGTGCCTGGCAGAAGAGCCTAACCCCACCTGGCTACAGCCTCCCTTCAGGGAGCTGCAAACAGCAATGAGCTCTGCCCTGAGCCTCCTCTTCTGCAGGCTGCACACCCCCAGCTCCCTTAACCTCTCCTCATGGGGCTTGTGCTCCAGGCCTCTCACCAGCTTCGTTGCCCAAGTGGTGTTTGGACAGCTTTTGGCTTGCAGAACTCAACTTTAGAGGTCTGAGTAGGACTAAGTTTGGCCTAGATCTCTTCAGTAGTTTGCAGATTGTTTTCTCCAAACCCATAAGGTGCAATCTTTGTCCCGCTCTGGGCGGACACCCTTCAGGACCAAAGAAACTTCTGGTGCAGTTGATTCTGCAGGTAGTGTTCTGTCAGGGAGGGGCTTTTTGAGCCTGGGTCCAGCTTTGCATGCTGTTGGTGTCTGCAGTTGCAGTCACTGAGGACTCTCAAGTTGGTTTATTGCAGTACTTTATGGTTTTATGTGGGTTTTTTTTTTTCCTGTAGGAAGTAAATATTTCTTCTAAATTTTCATCATCCTCAGTTTGTTTACTTTCAGAACATAATGAAATGCATCAAGTCATCCTACGGCACAAAGGGAAGAAAATCTATACCCAGGCTATATAACTTTAGTGCAGAGAGATTTTTCCCAAACGAGATCACTATTTTCTGTAGAGCCTTTGTTTGACTTCGTAAGGGAGTTTTGAAGAGTAAGAGCAACCTCTTGGATGTAAAAAATCTGCCAGCTTGAAAAATCTGCCTGCTTTGAGTTTTGACTTCACAAGGCTGCGCTGTGCCAAGCGCCTGGCTTGCTCCACTCTTACCTTCCGTGGCGTTCCAGTGACACGGAGCTGCAGTGACTGATTGTAGTTGCCAGATGCGGCTGCTCTACTCTTATTTAAAATTTCAGCTGTAAGCAGATTTCAGTCCAGGGCTTCTCATCCCCTTCCTAGAGCCTTTCCTGGTCCACCTTCTCCCAGCTAGCATCCTTGCCCGCTCCCTCACGTGATAAATAACACTGTCTTATCAAGGTCAGTCAGAGAGGCCCTTTTTACGTCTCTCGTAAATTTGAGCCAGGTGCCAGCGATGTGAGATTAATGTAATGGCACTCGGCAAGCACTCAGCCTTGTCTTCATTATGCTAAGGTTGCCGGTTCACCGTTGCTCTTCATCTGTCTCCCACTTTAGGGAACACTAAACACTATGTCATTAGATTGTCTGTTCCACAACATTGGCCCTTCGCATTTACAAAGTCATCAGCTGGCTTATGACCCAGCTTTGCTAAGAAATTAAAGTAAATAAATAGTGAAAACAAGGAAAGTAAGCAGAAGAGGAACCTGCGAGGTCTAGGCGGGATGGTAGGAGGAAGTTGTTGGCAGAGAGAGTGATTGGCATTGGAATGGGCTGCCCAGGGAGGTGGTGGAGTGGCTGTGCCTGGAGGTGTTGAAGAAAAGCCTGGCTGGGGCACTTAGTGCCATGATCTGGTTGATTGGCTAGGGCTGGGTGCTAGATTGGACTGGATGATCTTGGAGGTCTCTTCCAACCTGGTCAATTCTATTGTATTGCATTCTGTTCTATAGAATAGAATACAACACAATAGAAACCTGGGAGTGAGGGCAGAAGGGGAGAGACGAGAGGTTTGGGGAAAGGGCTGGGGTAGTGCCTTGGGACGAGGGCAGAAGGGGGAGCTGAGAGGACTGGAGAAAGGGCTGGGGTAGTGCCTTGGGATGAGGAGAGAAAAGGAGAACCAAGAGAGCTGGGCTATAGGCCTTCAGTGCTGTAGGCTGTGGGGGAGCAGGACTTGCTGGCAAGACCCTCAGCTTCAAGATGCTCTGCAGGGCATGGCTGTCACATGCTGCCTTTTAATGTGGTGGTTTTCCTTGGAAATCAAATATCCTCTACTCACAGTCAGTGTTTTGGGAATCTGTTGACAAGGGGCTCCCATGCGTCCTTTGAGGCTCAAACCAGCCTTGGATGCTTCTTCTCTCAGCTGTGCTGAGGATAGCAGAGTCCTGCAGCAGTGTGCCAGAGACAGCTTTGTGCCCTGCCAAGGTAAAGCTGCTGTTGGGGCAGGGAACTGTTCCCTCCTACATCTAGGAGATGACAAGAAACATTTCTTGGGTGTTTCTCTCTTTCCATCCGCAGGCTCAGTTAAGCACCCTGGAAAAGACTGACCTTGAGTTTTATTTTTATTCATTTTGTGCTTTATAGCCACCTTAAAGGAATATTTCTGTTTCTTGTCTGAGCATTCTCTGCTGGCTTTCCAGGGAGGAGAATTTCAGGATAACCAGGCAGAAAGAATTGATGCACCAGTTTTTATTTACTGCTGAAAATAAACGTCTCTGAAGGGACAGAGCAGTTGGGCTTGTTGGTTGTGCCAGGAGTGGGGCATGCGCAGACCTTCCCGTGAGAGCTCAGGTGTTTGTACTGGGGTAATTTGGTGGCAGCTACCTGAAGTGTGCTGTGCTGGCTCCCTCCTGCTTCCCCCAGCAGCGTATGAAAGCGACTCTGGGTGTTGCAGACGGGACAAGTTTATCCACTGGTTACGTGCTTTGAGTGCCAGCCAGGTCTTCATTCCCGCAGCCAGGGCTAAATTAGATGATTGTGCTCCCTCTACTTACTCAGGCTCGTAAGAATGCTGTCAGGAGAAAAGAAGAAGTATTCTTTGTAAAGAAGAGGGTTATGGGAGGCACAAAACCGGAGCACAGCAGTCATGCTCTGAATAACACACAGGGCCCACTCTCTCTCCCAAGCCCACTAAGCAAAGACAAAGGAGTTCATGAAGAGGCAGTGAGAATAATTGAATTTTTTCCAGTGCTGTAGACAATGCTCCTGACTTATGGCACCCATGTGCTTGCAGGGCTGCCCAAAACCCTCCGGCAAGAAGATTCTCTTTGTGGCTGGGGGTCAGAACTGGAGAGAGCACAGAAACATGATGTGCTAACGGAGGCTTGACTTCTGTCGACGGGACTGCCATGAGAAGATCATCCTGTATGAACATCTTCTCTGGCTGAGTTACCTCAGCTCACAGTGCTGCACTTGTACCTGCAGATGGCACAGGTCTTGCCAGGGCCTGGGGATTGCTGCCTCCATTTCCCATGCAACTGCCCCATGTAACACAGGCTGTGCTCCTGGAAGGAGACAAAGCACAGGCCATGCAGGGCTGACCTTGTCAAGATGAAGGCCAAAACTAAAGTTGTTTAAAACGTACCAAAGTGCATCTGTTCCCTCTGAAACTATGAGATTGCTAAAGGCTTTCCCATATAGAACCTATGAAGAGAGCCCGAGAGCCCTGGGGCTGTTTATTCTGGAGAAGAGAAGGCTGAGAGGAGATCTGATGAGTGTATACAAGTTCCTGAGGTGTCAAGTGGCTGGAGCCAACCTCTTTTCAGTGGTCAGTAGCAATAAGGCAAGGAGCAATGGATACACACTGGAACAGAGAAGGTTTCACTTCAACATGGGGAAAAACTTCTTCACAGTCAGGGCAATGGAGCACTGAAACAGGCTGCCCAGAGACGTTGTGGAGTCTCCTGCTCTGGAGGCTTTCAAAACCCACCTGGATGCATTCCTGTGCAAACTGACCTGGGTGATGCTGCTTTGTCAGGGTGATTGGACTGGATGATCTATGAAGCTCCCTTCCAACCTATAAGGTTCTGTGATTCTGTGACTCTGAATCACTGCTTCCCCATCAACTATTGCTGGCTCCAAGGCACAGGTCAGGTACTTGTTGCTGGGATCTAAGCCTCAGGCCAGTAAGGTAGGTGTGAGGTGTCAGCAGCTGGGCAGGGATTGCTGCTCTCATGTCATTTAAGTTTTGTTCAGCCATAAGACATCCAAGGAACACTTATTTTTAACTCTTAAACACTGGGTTTAATTCAACTGCAATTTGTACACAGGCAGTTTAGTGGAAAGTGCTTTGAAAAAAATCACAGAATCAAGCAGGCTGGAAGAGAGCTCCAAGCTCATGCAGTCCAACCTAGCACCCAGCCCTGCCCAACCAACCAGACCATGGCACTAAGTGCCCCAGCCAGGCTTGGCTTCAACACTTCCAGGCACAGTGACTCCAGCACCTCCCTGGGCAGCCCATTCCAATGCCAATCACTCTCTCTGACAACAGCTTCCTCCTAACATCCAGCCTGAACCTCCCCTGGCACAGCTTGAGACTCTGTCCCCTT
>WAAF01014225.1:1718-88876 GCA_013400475.1 Tricholaema leucomelas
ATAATATATTGTATTATATAATGATATATTATGTTATATTATAATAATATATTATGTTATAATTAATAATACATTATATTATTATACACTTATATGCTGCTTGCTATTATTCTGATTTGCACTGCATTCCCACACCATCTTATTTAGATATCAACACAAGGATAAAGGAAATTGATCAAACCCAGACAGTTTAGTTCCCTTATGATTTATGAAAGGAATCAGGTTTGGAAAAGAGAAAACAAACAAACAAAAAAACCCAAACAAACAAAAAAAACCCATAAATAATCCTCCTCAAACCATGACAATGCTAGAAAAGATACAGTCTGAAAAGTAGAAAGGGTAAGAGAACAGAGAAGCAAGCTGCTGCAACCCATGACAGTTTTTGGCAATCTAAGCTCCCAGTGGCTTAGTAGAAACAAAGTGGTCAGAGGTAACAAATGAAAGCCATTTCTGATAATTGGTAATAATACAGGGGAACACACACTGCCAAATCACATATTTTGCAGTATTATTCTAATAACTAGACAATAAAAAGCAGTGAAATGTAGAGGTGAAACTGAATCCCATCTGCAAATATAAACCTCATCTGCTTGCAGCACTCATATCCTCAATTTGGTTTCCTCCAAAACGGTAGTAGGGAGCCCTACCATGGAAGAAAAGACTATCAAGGACTATTAAATACAGAGATACAATATAATCTCCAGCTCACAAAGGCCCTAAACTGCAGATTGCCAGAAGCTAGAAGAGTGCATCAGAGCTGCAGGTTTGATTTATTTCCACACTGTTCCCCTAAACATCTGCTGCTGACAGCTGCTGAGGGCAAGTAGTGGGGCTGGGCAGACCTTCCCTCTGTCCCACTCTGTGCTCACATTCCAGACTGGTTTAATGTTCACATTTTAAATGTTGTCTCCCCTAGCTCCCCAAAACACTGTATGGAGATGAGGAAAAGGATAGAGATAGTTTTACAAAATGACATGGAAGTGGGACAGTTCTTATGACCAAAAAAAAAATAAGCATGGCATAGAGAATGACAGACAGGAAAATGAGACACTGGATTTTCAGTAAAACCCATGAGAGGAGACCTGAACAAGATGTAATCCTTTCAAAGTGGATTGGAAATACCTGCCTGGAAGACATCAAAGGCACCTCTGGTACGGTTAGGACATGAATTACTACAACCTTGGGTTACTCACGAGACCGACAAAGCAAACTTGTTTCAATAAATCTTTTCCTGAGAATGCAAATGGAAACAGATTTATTGTGATCTTGCAGTTGCTGTGCTCCTGCAAAAGCATACAGGGTTTTCACGAGAACAGTTTTTACTTGAACTGATGACATTTCAGCAAACCCACCTTTTTTATCGTAAAGAGTTTAGTCTGTGCAGAGCAAAAAGCTAGGAAAAGCAACCTGTGCATGAAAGCTTGTCATAGCCAGGACATGATAGACAGGTGTAACTCAGTTCTCAGATTGGCTCCCACACTTCCACCAAGTGCTCTCAGTAGAGCTTGAAATAAACCCTTCAGTCTCTTACCAGTCACTGGATCATGTCTTAAGGAGGATGAGGAAAAATTAAGGAATTCTTCACTTAAATTCTCATCTCTAAGCATCTCTTCACAAGCATGGAGAACACAGTGCTTCAGAGCTGTAAGTGAGCAAGAGATTCTCCAAAGCTAGAGCTGCGGAGTGATGTCCATAAGGAAGAGATTTACAATTTCCTGTTAAATTGATTCTTATTTCCCTCTCAAACGCACATTTTCTGCTTCAGGCTGCAGATGCTGCTGTTAGCTGCAGACGACACATATGCACCAAGGATGAAACATTTTCCCCCTTCCAGTGATGTACAAACCAGGTTTCAATTAGAATGACACCTCCCACACATACAAGGAGAAAAGCTCCTGAATGAGGTATTCTGCTTAGCAATATTTAATTTTCATGCAACTGCAAACACAGGAGATTTGAATTACTATTAAGATTTCCACAACTCAGGCCAGTAAGTATTCATAATTAACTGCTGCCCTGAGTAAATGCTCACCAGAGTTTCCGCTGCTGTATGCAAAATAGAATCCACATAATTTTCTCCTGCAACAGCAATCAAACAAACATAGAAGTTTATAGAATGGGTTGGGTTGGCAGGGACCTCCAAAGGTCATCTAGTCCACCTCTCTGCAGTAAACAGGTGCATCCTCAAATACATCAGGTTTTCCAGAGCCCTGTCAAGCCTCACCTTGAATACCTTGCCACCTCCCTGGGCAATCTGTTCCAATGTTCTACCACGCTCATGGTAAAGAGCTTGTTCCTAACATCAAACTTAAAGCTACTCTTCTCTAGTTTGAAACTATTGCTCTTTGTCCTGTCACTGCAGGCTTTTGTAAACAGTCCCTCTCCAACCTTCTCGTAGATTGCTTTCAGGTACTGGACCTAACTGCTGTTAGGTCTCTGTGGAACCTTCCCTTCTACAGACTGAACAACCCCAGTTCCCTCAGCCTGAGTTATCCTAATTTCATTTGGGTTTGCACTCAGAGAGCAACATAATTCAATTCTGAAAACACATCTGTGCTACAAGAACTTGATGGATCTTCTGGAGGAGCCTTGTATTTGCACTGGCAGGGAGAGCCCTCTGTAGTATTTAGTAATTCTTAATGGTAACCCTGGTGAGCAGTTGCTAGCAAAAGCTGAACTGCTCAATTTCTTCACTGAGTTGCCAACAAACTGCTGAGTCTCAGTAAAAAAACAATTGCTCATGATTCCAGCAGATGTTTCAACATATAGTAGTCCATACAATTTTTTCTTTCAGAAAATACATTAGAAATAAGTTGTTGCCCTTAGGGCAGAAGCATCCCACCAGAAAATTCCTAGGTGTTTCTTAGACAGGGCCCAGTGTCAATAGAGTTAGCTCCCTAAACAACAACCAGTGCTGGAAATGGTGGTTTTGGCAGTGACAGGCTGTGCGCTCAGAAGAAAAAAGAAAAAACAACCCTGAGGTTTGCAAGGTGTAGAGAACATTTTGCTTTTGAAAAATCCTTTCCTTTCTGCTGGTTGAACATCAAAGCATCTCAACACAGCTCTGTGCTCCTCTAGACTCAGCACAGTTTGAGTCATAGTCTTACACAACTACCCTAACTCTGGGATTAATTTATGAACTGCTCAAATTTTATTTCATTCAGTCACTAGGGAAGGTAGGAACAGAGACAACAACACTAAAGAGTGACCCAGCATCGAGAAAGGCTAATAGCCACCATAGATATTAAATAAATGAAGAAACAAATGCACATAAAAACTAAGTAAATAAATAAAATTAATTCTAAAAGAGAAAGAAAAAAAAACAACGTACAAAATATAAGAAAAATCCTGTCTGATATAACTGAAATAGCACTAATAACAGTTACTGATTGGGAGGGAAGAGAAAATCTACTGCAGAAAGTGACTGATAATTGTCACCACAGATATAAAATAAACAAAGGAACAAATGCACATAAAAACTAAGTAAATAAATAAAATTAATTCTAAAAGAGAAAGAAAAAAAATGTATAAAATATAAGAAAAATCCTGTCTGATATAACTGAAATAGCACTAATAACAGTTACTGATTGGGAGGGAAGAGAAAATCTACTGCAGAAAGTGACTGATAATTGTGCCTGTGTCCAGTTCATCCTCATAAAGCAAGCACCAAAAAGGCAGTACCATTTGGGAAGGCAGATAAAGGAGCATCGTATCACTAAGTGCTCAGAGGAAAAAACCTCTTTGCACCAAATCCAGTCATTTGATGCTGAACTTGTATTGATCAGAGCAGCTGCAAAATGCTTCAAGTGCAGGTGTAACACTGGCAGCTCATCCTTCTGAAAAAATCCACACAAAAGTAGAGCAGAGAACAAGCTAGTTTTGCAGAGGCACAGTAGACAGCTCCTACAGCAACAGGTGCAACAGAAAACATCCAGTAATGACAATCTTGTTGAGTAAAGCATTAACATTGTTATATATATATTCACCTATAAGGACAGAGTAACATGAGAACTGGAAGAACAGACTGGCACAGCTCTGTCAAAGCTCACAGCAACCTATTTAGGTACAGAAGTTAAGCAAGAATTCTTTCATTGAATTTTTTTTCAACAAGAATTTTGTTGATACTATTAACTTGTTTTGTTGTTGTTTTCAGCATATGTTTTTGGCACAATTCTGCTCTCTAGACAAACCACAGCTCATTCACTTTGTGGTGCCCCAGTTGCATCTAGTTTTCCTCTTTTTTTGAACTTCTAGTTGGATTTCTTCTACTTAAACATAGCAGAATGATCTATATGTAACATCTTAGGGCTAACTCATTGCCAAAGCACATATTATGAACCAGCTTCTGAGAAGTGTTGATTGCATTCATATATGACATCTAGTTTACATTTGTTACTGATCACATATTAATTTGGAAAAATAGAATAGAATAGAATAGAATAGAATAGAATAGAATAGAACAGAATAGAATCAACCGGGTTGGAAGAGACCTCCAAGATCATCCAGGCCAACCTAGCACCCAGCCCTATCCAGTCAACCAGACCATGGCACTAAGTGCCTCATCCAGGTTTTTCTTGAACACCTCCAGGGACAGTGACTCCACCACCTCCCTGGGCAGCCCATTCCAATGCCAAATCACTCTCTCTGGGAAGAACTTCCTCCTAACATCCAGCCTATACTTCCCCCTGCACAACTTGAGACTGTGTCCCCTTGTTCTGTTGCTGGTTGTCTGGGAGAAATATCATCTCACATTAATTAATTTCCCCTCTGCAACACTTACCACAGCTTCCACGATTTAATCTGGTGTAACCCTAAGAGTGCAATTTCTCTACAGATTTCTCTGCAGTTTGCTAAAATCCACTGTGTTTTTCCCTCCATTTTTTACAGACCTGGCCACTTTGTTTTATTCACAATGCTAAAATATTGTCTCAGCTTTATCTCCTACCAGAGTTTCTACATCTTTGCCTTCTGTTTTCATATTTCTCATCTTATATATAAAACATAAGTAACTAATTCTGATAGCAGTGTTAACATTGCCACATGATCTTTTACCATTATACCATTTAAACAGAAAACTACACCACATTCCAGTTACATACATACATACATGGGGAAAAAAATCAAATCCAAAAACAACAAGCAAAAATAACAACAAACAAAAAATAAGCAGCATCCAAACACAAGTCCAGCTTTAGAGTGAGCACAGCTAAAAGCAGGGTACTTGGAATGAAGAGTGGCATGTTTTAATTCTAGGAGGGCCCAGTGCTCCAGGAAATACTAGAGCAGAGCAGATAGTGTGGCCAAATCAAAGTCAGGCAATCAAAGAAACACTGCTAAATACAAACAGGCAAAGTTTTATAGTCAACTGAAAAATGCTAAAGCAGAAGCTGACTTGGGAAGAGCTCAATAATAATTAAGCCTTGACATTAATCAGTCAAATTTCTAATTAATTGGTACTCCTATATGCATGCAGAACAACTCCAAACACAAAGACTAAACCAAAAGGAAAATTGCATGGTCACTGTCCATGAAGAGTCTCCACTTCATACATTTTACATAAAGCTTGTGGTTTGCAGCTTGGAGAATTTCAGGACATCCTGAAATCTTGAAAGGTTTTACTGAATAATTATAATCTCCAATGCACAGAGCCGTCTTGATAGCTATAGTCAAGACAATAAAAATGCAGCTATTGCTTAGTAAAGGCAATTAGCCAAGTGTAGCAGGATGGATTTTTTTGTTTGTTTGTTGTGTTTTGTTTTAAATCAAAATTTACTTTGACTTCAAGGTAAAAATAGAAAGTATTCATGAACTGATTCAAATTCCAGCAGATCTTCATCTCTAAATGGCTGAACGATCTTCCGTGGAGTCACAGTAACTCAGACTGAGACACTTAACTGATTTCCCCTACTTTCCACTATTTCAGTGGAACTTCAAAGTTTCTTGTATGGAGCTAGCGGCTCAAAAGTGAGACCTACTTTACTACAGGTAATAGGCCACCGGGGATTCAAACACCAGAGTGGGAAGGGGGGGAAAAAAGGCAGAGAGAATAAAAAGATTTATTTTAAACTGCAAATGCAAGAGAAATATAAAGAAACAGATCTAGATAGTGTAGTGAAAGCTCTGGACGTTCTTCCCAAGAGCACTTAGAGCCGAGAGGAAGATACTTAAAATATTAATCAAATCTCAGTTCTTTTTGCAGTTAACTTACCTGAGGGTTGCTTCCATCACTTAGGTGAAAGTTGCCAAATATATATCCTTTTATTTACAATAAACTTTGGAGTTCAACTGCAAATCTTCACTGACATTTGAATTTTATTGTTTCTTCATGAAAGCTGCCAACAAAGACTCAAACCCAGTTTCTAATGTATCACAGTATCACAGTATTACCAAGGTTGGAAGAGACCTCAGAGATCATCAAGTCCAACCCATTACCACAGAGCTCAGAGTTTGGTATAAACCAAACTGCATATTTGCATCTGAAAGATTAAAGTACTTTGCCCATTTTTCTGCAGTATAAGGGAGAAAAAGAACTTAACATCTCATACTATAAGCAACTTTCTTATTTCTACCATCTGATTCATGGCAATTTATAATGGAGGGTTATACCTGAAGAGTTGAAGATACAGAGAGAGAGGTACACAAATTGGTTTAGATACACAATTGTTTTAAGGCTAGCACCATGATCTATAGGGCTAATACAAAGAGGATGAATACTTGGCACACTAGGCTTAAATACAGATACAGTGTACAAGATACATCTATATACAGAAAAGATTTAATCTCGTGAAATATAAATGGCTTTAGAGCAAGTCTAATTTGAAAGTAAAAAGTTACAGATCGAAATAGCATTAAAAATAAAAAGTTACAGACCAAACCAGCATTTAAAAATGTTCACATAGAACATTTGTCTGTGTTTAGAGTATAATCAGAACAGACACACACTGCCAAAACAGCCATGAGAGTAAAAGCTGAAGACAGTGCATCAATAAAGGAAGGAAGCAAACCTACAGCTATCCAAAGATATGAAACCCATATTTTATCTCTTTGTCCCATTTGTGTTTCAGTTTGAACAGGAAAGTACAGCCTTGTGGTTTTTAGCAGTTTGTCCTGTATGCAGTTTTTATTTTCCATCGATTTCCTGTTGTAACTGTACTTTGTGTGAAAGAGCATACAATAGAAAATAATATGTATGCCCATTCTACCGCCCCAAATTGAATTACTGTGCCATTTCTTCTTATAGGCCACTTTTATTCCATCTTATCATTATTTTACCTTAGCTGCTCTCAGTCTTCATTTTGTTTCAAGGAGAAACTCATCTTTATGCAGGAAAGCCAGCATATGACATATCCAACATTAAAAGCTCACTGGAGCTTTATTTGGAGCACAAAGTTCACAGCACATGGATGAATTTCACTCTCAATAAACAGTGAAGATTTCTGGCCAAATAAAGGAAAATACAGCATGCCAGTATTCCACATGTTTTCTTCAAATCAGAATCAGTGCTTCATTTCTAAAGTGATTTGTGGCCATATCCTGTTCTTAACTTCCAGTATCACTTGAGGTATTTCCTCGAACAGTAGAATAGCTGAGGTTATGATATCATCTGCCAGTCAACTCCTGGCACAGAGTCAAAGGTACTGACAATGCAAATTAGGCTCTCCTTGACTATTGGACCCTTATTCAGGAAAAAGCTTTATACCTCCATACCTAATTTGTGTAAATCAGGTTTGCTCTGTCACAAATCCATTACACCTATACCTTCTGCACTTAACTCAGCTCCCCCAGAAATTGACTTTAAAATTAAATTCTTTTAGAGAAATTCCAGGTGGTTTTTTTCTTTGTAATTTTAAATAAGATTTCTGAGTATAGGTGAATATCTAAAATATGTACTTTCCTTAAATGAAGTATGATCAGGAGAAGAATCAGTAGAATATACACTTTGCTTCTGTCTAAACATATTTGGAGTAAAGCAGTGAGTGAGTACATACCAGAATCTTATATGTGACTGCAGCAGAAAGATAAAGATTGCCCACAGAAATAAATTCCTTTTTTTTTTCTTTTTTTCAAACTATTTCAGTTTTCATACTGTTAATAATTAACTCAATAATTAGGACAGTCACAGAAGAAATTGTCCCAGGGAAAAGAAAAATTAAAAAAGGACATTCACATTTAGTGTTACCAGAACTCAGTACTTGATCCATCTTGATCTTGTTCATCTCCTGTGGCAGGCACAACCTCATCCCCATCCTATTCCCAGACACAAGGTCCTGACAGACGCAGAGCAGGAGGCTGGGGCTTTGCTGGAAGCTGATAGGGTTCAGCTTAATGACCCAAGTATTAGCTGACACCTCTGATTCTAGAACTCTGCCCTCCAACTAATTAAGAAATTGACCACAGCCATAATCTCAAGGGCATAGAGTCCTGCTATAGAAATAGTTGAGTTCTCTCCTCACAGAAGCTTAATTAGTTGTGCAACAACATTTTCCCAACTGACATCCAAATCTGTAATTTGAGTGTGTCAGAGGGAGAGCAGATCAATTATGAAAAAATCCTACAGTTTTGTGGGTGCCTCCACAACACCTTGCTCAAAACCATTGGATTCATAGAGTTTACCTATGGCCAAGGAGCAGTCAATCTCTTAAGCAAACAGGGCTAGAATTTCTATGTGATATTTCAGACTACCCCCTGCTCTGCACTGTGTCCCCAGTCCAGCTCTACCATCGTACACACACACCCCTTATGTCCCCTATGGCTACCCAAGTGTTTCTTCAGACTGACCAGGCTTACCTAATTCAAAAATTCACACATAATTTTCTAATTTTAAAAGGTGCTTTTGTTTTTGAACACACAGCAGTATTTCCAGGCCTTGCCAAGTTCTTTTCCTTTCCTCCTCAACAAGAGGCAACACCTTTAAGTATGACATACGAAGTGCAAGCACCACAAATAAGTCCTACCTCTTAAGTTAGTTACATTCAACTGCAAAAAATAACTTTCTCAGGGTTTTTGTTTTGTTTACAGGTTGTTTTTTTTCTTATTCTACTTTGTTACTGTTTTAGTTTGACATGTGGCTTGACATCTTTTGTTATTCCCTTAGACCAGAAGGGGCATCTACAGACTTGCAAACTGAAAATGAATGTTATTAGGCTCAACAGGGGAAATGTGCCATGAGATTCATCATGGGTTTGTATCAGAGAGACTAACTGACAGCAAACTAAAGACATTACACGGTTCTGATTTCGTGATTCCCATCACAGCTCTGCAGCCACTTCTTTCTTTTTTTTTTGCTGGAACACAGAAGATAATCACTAAAAGCAGCACCAAAGAGCCAAAGGAAGAAAAGAACTAAGCATCTATATGAACCAACTGGGTGGTGAATGGCTGGAGAGCAGCCCTGAGGAAAAGGACCTGGGGGTCTGGGTTGATGAAAAGCTTAACATGAGCCGGCAGTGTGCACATGCAGCCTAGACAGCAACCCTGTGCTGGGCTGCAGCAAGAGAAGCAGGGCAAGGGAGGTGATTCTCCCCCTTTACTCTGCTCTCGTCAGACCCCACCTGCAGTACTGTGTGCAGTTCTGGAGCCCCCAACACAAGAAGGACATGGAACTGCTGGAGCGGGTCCAGAGGAGAGCCACGAAGATGATCAGAGGGCTGGAGCAGCTCTGCTATGAGGACAGGCTGAGAGAGTTGGGGCTCTTCAGCCTGGAGAAGAGAAGGCTTTGAGGNCAACAGTTTAATGCAATGGAGTAATTGAATAGCTATGTTAGAAAGGGGGAAAGAAGAGATTCTTTAGTCTTTACAAAAGCACAACTGTTAGTTTAAATATTCAAAAGTCTAAATGTACCCTGGCCAGGATTTACCAACCATGTTTAAGCATTAATTTTAGTGGCAGTAAAGACACTGGGATTTAACCTCAGCTATTGGAGAACAGTTTAGTTTTAAGTAGGAGAATAAACACAGTCACAGGAGCATATTTTTTCATATAGTGGCCCATTTCCTTATCTCTGCTCTGTAAAGTTTGGAAATAATATCATCTTCCATAAGTGCATTAGCTCCTCCTAAAAGTCTTCCTGTTCCTCTTTCCATGCACGCACACCAAGTCACCTAATATGCAGTGACAGCTGCCAAATTGCTTTCTTCTCTAAAAGATGGGACTTGTCATCTATTTCATTGTTAACCTCACAGTCACAGCACTCCTAATTATCCACAAATTCTGTCTTCTCTCTTACATCAACTAGAGAAAGCAGTCCCCGGTGATGCTCAGCCATCCAACCACTCCCAGCAGGTGTGTCAGCTTTGCTTCTCTCAATTTGTGCTGAAGGTATCAGGTGAACACAACACAAGTGCTCAGAATTTGCTGTGGAACTTACTGTCTCCCCTGAAATGAAAGCTATTTTCTGGTAGTCTTGGAGTACCTGATGGCAGGGATTAGGGTGCTTGTTTGGCTGCTTTAAGGTCTTTTGGTGAGATTTTGGGGGGTTATTGCCTTTCTAAAAACCAACAAAAATACGAACACGTGATGGTTTGGGTGTTCCCTGCCCCTCCCCACTTTGGAAATCACCCAGACAAGACTCAGCCGGCTCTGGAAATATGAATGAAGCTTATATTTACAGCTGGCACAATTTACAAGCAGATATTTACAGTATATACAGTTAGATACAGAAATATACAATGTGAAAGGTACTACAGAAACACAACAGCCCTCCCAGAAACCTGAGTCCCCAGGAGGGGCTCTCAACCACCCCTTCACCTTCCCCCTACCCCTCTCAACCTTACCCCAGTCCCAAGGAAGAATGGAGGTTCGGCCAGGGGGTTAGGAAGCAAAGTGGATTAGAGCAGAAACGGAAGGTGAGGTTAGAAGAGAGATAGAGCTCCAAGCTCACCAGCAGCAGAAGTGACTTTATCTATATTCTGACTTCTTTTTTAATACATCTCAGCAAGCCTATAAGTGAAATAGACATCACCATTGTTTGCCTTTCACAGCCTGTAATCTAGTTCTTCTCACCAAAACATTCTAGCTAGCTTCAAATTAGCACAGAACATGACAGTTTCCAGCAGAGATCAGGACATCCTCAACATCCAGAATTTTAATGTACTTCAGAAGAGACTGTAACTCAAAGAAGAGGGTGGAAGACAGGTTGTAGAGTCTTCTTCTCTTGAGACTTTTGAAACACACCTGGATGCATTCCTCTGTGGTCTCCCTTAGGTGATCCTGCTTTGGCAGGGGGTTTAGACTCAATGATCTCTGGATGTCCCTTTCCAATCCCTAACATTCTGTGATTTTGTGAAAGAGCAGAGCATGTAGATTAGAAAGCATACTGAATAGAAACATGTAGCTCTGTAACACAAAATCCAGGACTTTTTTATTTCATGCCAGTTCAGTTAATAAGTTGTCAACTTTGAATTCTTGTCACTAAATCACATATAGCAACAAGTGTCACAAGTAGAGTCTCTCCCTTGCATAAATGCTTCAGATGGAATAAAAACAACTGCTAATCATGTGCATCACTAACAAAGAGGGGATAATAAGGGGGAAAAAAGGTAAAGTTCAACTGCATGTGGCTCTGAGGGGATTTTTTTGTAATTTTGAATTGTCACTGTGATTGTAACATATATTTGGGTTGCAGTTCCTGTTGTTTAACACTACCATCATGCTTCCCAGGATGCTAATGTAACATGGAAACAAGGTATAAGAATCTATGATGCTGTAGGAAACACACAACACTATTTCAAATACTGTCTGATGGGAGCACTGTATTATACAAAGGACATCTTGCCCATAAAAGTGTGCAGAATAGTCAAGCCGTGAGATGAACCAAACAAGACTCAAGTATGACAAAGTGCACAGGACATCTTGTCCATCAAAGTGTGCAGAATAGTCAAGCCATGAGATGAACCAAGCAAGACTCAAGTATGACAAAGTCCAAACTGCTACAACCATCACAGAGCTCCCAGAAGGACCTTATCTTTCATTGTTAACATCTTGCTGATATTTCCACAGTCCACAGGGTCTCACCAACACAATGCATCACAGCATATCAAAAAACTATTGACAATGGCTTTCTGAAAAATGGTTCATCAAGTCACACCACTGTGGCTGGATCAACAAGTTAGAAGCCAGCCAATTTTTCACACGTCAGATAAGAAGTTGGTGCCACCTTCATGGAAAGACTTGGCCACACAGACAACCCAAAGGTAAATCACCTCACAATAAATGGTGGCCTTTCAGGGATGATGCATTGAAAACAATGAACTTTTACAATTGTGCTAGTTTGAAGCTAGCTAGAATGTTTTGGTGAGAAGAACTAGATCATAGGCTGAGAAATGAAAACAATGGTGAGGTCTACTTCCCTCACAGTCTTGCTGAGACGTGTAAAGAAGAAAGGCAAAACAAAGATAAAGTCACTTTTCTCTGCACTTCGCTGGGGGCACTTTGGCTCTGGGCTTCACTCTCAGCTCTTGGCCTGCTGGGGAGCTCGGTCTGCTGGCTGAACTCCATCTTGCCTTCTAACCTCACCCTCCATTTGCTTTTGTGGCTGACTCACCTTGCCTCTTAATCCCCCTGGCCGAGCCTCCATTCTTCCTTGGGACGGGGGTAAGATTGAGAGGGGTAGGGGGAAGGTGAAGGGGTGGTTGAGAGCCCCTTCTGGGGACTCAGGTTTCTGGGTGGGGAGTTGTGTTTCTGTATTACCTTTTTACCTTGTATATTTCTGTATCTAACTGTATATACTGTAAATACCTGCTTGTAAATTGTGCTAGCTGTAAATATAAGCTTCATTCATATTTCCAGAGCCAGCTGAGTCTAGTCTGGGTGATTTCTAAAGTGTTGGGGGGTGGGGGACACCCAAACCATCACAACTGTTAAGATAGAAAGAGCAACAACTGAAACCACATATTGTGTCAGTGCTCTGTGGTTAACTGTCACAGGCAGAAAGCACAGAGGAAACACACACATTAAAAAACCTACATAGATCTCAGAGCCCTCATGTTTTTCACATTTTACTTGCTGCCTTAGATTTAAGGGCTGCAGAAGTTTCAATTAGAAGCCTATACAAAGGGAATGAAGGAGAGCACAAGAGCCACACTGACTACTATTAGATGGTCTTAGGAAAAAAAAGTGCATAATATTGCAAAGAATCATAAAATCATAGAATGAACCAGGTTGGAAGAGACCTCCAAGATCATCCAGTCCAACCTATCACCCAGCCCTATGCAGTCAACTAGACCATGGCACTAAGTGCCTCATCCAGTCTTTTCTTGAACACCTCCAGGGACAGTGACTCCACCACCTCCCTGGGATCCTTTATTTGCCTGATTACTTAAAATTAAAAAAATCACAGAATTTCTTAGATTGGAAAAGACCTTCAGAATCATTGAGTCCAATCATTAGTTTCACACTGACAAGTCCTTGACTAAACTAAATCCCTCAGTACGTCTAACCACTATGAATTGCTATGGTTAGAAAGGATCACCAGGATTATCCAGTCCAACCTTCATCCTAGCATGGTTCATCACTAGACCATAGCCTCAAGTGACACATCCACTCTTTTAAAAAAATCCTTTTTTACTTTCAAGCTGCTTAACAAGTGTTTAATTATGATTTAACAAAACAACAATACAATTAGAAATGTCATTATTTTCTGATGATGCCTACACTATGCTTGACAATATCTAAAGAAGAAAAATTACTAAATTGAATAAACATTAGCAGTAAAAAGTTTTCATTCTTTTTTCTCCCTACAGAGATGCTTTTAAGCCTTACAGACTTTAGCATGAATTTGATTTGCCATAGCTTTGTTCAGTAGAGCAGCAATGCCAGCCATATGATCAAACTGGACAGATACAGCACATAGCTTTAATAGCACTTAATATCAGCATTGTCTTAAGATGGCAGCTTTTATTTCAAGTGTCATGTATCCCATGTCATTTCATATTTCACAGCAAGTGGGGTTTTGTTAGGTTTGGTTTGTGGTTTGTTTTTGTTTTTTTTTTTCATACTTCAGCACCAGTCAAACAGTTTTGGCATAAAAAGACAAATGAAAATTAATTTCTGCCCTTCTCTGTTGCAGCATATATTTATTATTCTAATCCAAATCTGAACAAAACTATATCTTTTTATCAGACAAGCAGGGAAAGGCAATTGCAAATGTTGATGATGCATTTATGTGTGTAGGTTGATTAGGTGGAGTGGCTTAGTGTGCTCTGAACGCAAAGTTTCTGTTCAGAGATCTTTGTTCTAGCTATGTACTAGTCATGGTTAAATGGGCAGCAATTTCAAATATACAGAAAACAGATACACTTAAGAAATTCTGTGTATGCAATGCTCGACATCAAACACTACAACAGAGGTGGTCCAGAGATAACAAATCTTGACTGAAACTTGGAAGAAAAAAGCAAGGCTCTTAGGCTCTCACCACAGCAGTCACACTGATCAGCAATCCCACCTTCCTGTTCGAAGCACTGGGGCATCACAGATGGTCTCTTCAGAAGCAAGCATCAAATTCTACAGATCATGCTTTGGAAGCAGCATTTGCACCACTATGGTTTAATTATAAGATTTAACACACAGCATATATCTGCTGCAGGGATTTCTGGTCACAGAGCTTTATATTTACTCTTTGCCTCAGTGATTTCAGAATATAATCAAACTCCTGGTCCACAAAATTTAAGAATTGAGGTCCCAGAACATCTGTGCAACCTTTCTACTCTGCGTCCCCTTTATCAAGCTGATCTTCCAAGCATGATACTTGATGCTCCTCACCATATATGAAATACCACAGAGTATTGCTTGACAGCTACCCAACAGTTACTGTGATCCTCAGAGTTTTCATGGACCATAAAATAGAAAAGGTGAGTAAGGGCAAATAAATCTGATGTACCAGGATTTAAAAACAGAAAAAAAGGTCACATATGTGAAATGCAGCACCAAATTATAGAGGTCTACAGCTCTCCTTTTTAAGTAGGAGTATTCTTTTTTTAATACGTATACAGCTATGGGGAAAAAAACACTCATAAATGGAATAGTGATTTACATTCTGTATAAACATTTCTCCAGAGAAGCCTAAATTTCAAAGCTATGCCAACTAAATAGAGCAAGCTTCTAGGGAATGAAAGGGACAGTTTTGCATATGCTTATCACAGGAAAGCGTGCAGAACGTGGGGTAGATCAGCAATCAGGCATAATGGCAATGCATGTCATTAATCCTCATTAAAAAATAATTAGAAATAAAATTCATCTCAGGGTGCTGGGAAAAGAATCCCATTGAAATCCACCACCCACATCCCCCAGAGAAAACTCAAGTCTCCCAAAATTATTATTTTCTCAGAGAAGTGTTCTCAACCTATAGCCTTCACTGAAAATGACTAGGAGGCACTTACAGTGCCTTAATCACTCACGGTGAATAAGGGAGGAAAAAACCAAAGCAAACCAACGCACTTAGAAAACAACCAACCAACAAATAAAAGCGTAGAACTTTATAACACAGAAACTGAGCCCAAATTTAAATCTCATTGTGCTATCCTGAGAAGCATTCTCAAATTAGAAATATTACCTTCTGATTCAGATTAAAGCACCGGACATCTTCCCTCCCTCAAGAATCCTTCATTAGCAGATGTTTAATCAAGACCACATTATCCCAAGGGAATGCACATATTTGGGAGTAAGGTTTTGCCTCCAGCTCAGGAGGACTGCGGTTCTGGAGTGCAGGACATACACAAATCCTTTTTCTCAAAGATCTTGGCTTCTTTCCAACACCAAAGTTGGTGGTTTTGATACAGACACTGGAGTTCATCACCAGCCTCTGCATGCACAGAAGTAGATGTGGCTACAGGCAAACAGAGACATTCTTGCCCAGCCAGCAACCTCCATTCTAACTCAGAACCTCAGGAATGGTGTGGCCAGCAGGAGCAGGGAGGTCATTCTGCCCCTGTACTCTGCACAGGTTAGACTGCACCTTGAGTACTGTGTCCAGTTCTGGGCCCCCCAGTTTAAGAGGGACATTGAGATGCTTGAGCATGTTCAGAGAAGGGCAATGAGGCTGGGGAGAGGCCTCAAGCACAAGCCCTATGAGGAGAGGCTGAGGGAGCTGGGATTGTTTAGCCTGGCGAAGAAGAGGCTCAAGGGAGACCTTATTGCTGTCTACAACTACCTGAGGAGTGGTTGTAGCCAGGAGGAGGTTGCTCTCTTCTCTCAGGCGGCCAGCACCAGAACAAGAGGACACAGCCTCAAGCTGTGCCAGGGGAAATTTAGGCTTGAGGTGAGGAGAAAGTTCTTCACTGAGAGAGTCATTGGACACTGGAATGGGCTGCCCAGGGAGGTGGTGGAGTCGCTGTCCCTGGAGCTGTTCAAGGCAGGATTGGACGTGGCACTTGGTGCCATGGTCTAGCCTTGAGCTCTGTGGTAACAGGTTGGACTTGATGATCTGTGAGGTCTCTTTCAGCCTTGGTAATACTGTGATACTGTAACCAGCTGATGGTCTTTCAGAGAAACAGACACTGAAGTACAAGAACATATAGAAAGAAATTCTCTTAACTTGCACTAGCTTTACTGATTTGAAAGCACTTGCTATGATTTGATGGTTAAAACAAAGGTTACTTTTGCTTTCTCCCATTACATTCCTTAAAATGAATTAGTTTAAAAAAGGAAAAAAAACCCTACAGCCAAACAGAGTAGATCGTGAAATAAAGTGAAACAACTAAGAAGAAAGTAGCTGACATTTTCCTCTTCACATTTCCTAGATTAAAAATTGCATCAAATCCAACTGAAATGATTTTGTTGTTTGTCAGCATAAGCCAGAGCCAGCAAGCTGTGCTCAAAGCAACTGAACTTAAAACCAGTGCTGGTGTGAGAACTGGACTGCCATGCTGCATGGTGGATAAAAACTCAGACTTTCTATGTCCCATGATGTTGCGGAGGGGGAAATTAATTGATGTGAGATAATATTTTTTCCCAAATTAATACTGTTTATTAATTTTGCTATTCAGAACTCTTGCCACTCTTGACCACTAATTTTAATCACATTTGGGTTCTTACACGGTCATGGAAACATTCTATGGATAATATCTAGATCTAGTAATAACCAGCAAAATATATAAACATTAATTGAACTGGAAGAGAAGATTCCCATGGTCAAATGCTGCTTGTGGTCAATATGCCGCTTGTGGAGTAGGTGGGCTCAAGGAGCTATTTCTGCTCATGGCAGAAAGCAATGGAAAATTACAAAGAGGCTTTTAAGCATTTACTCACAAATTATTATTACCCACTTGCAGGGCTTAGCCACAGTCCAGACAGTGCCCAAATGCTTGCAGGGAACTCTGTCTTGTCAGATGTTGAGAGTTAATTCTTCCCAGAATGTTTTCTGGGGAAAGGATGCAGACAGCCTCTGACCTTGTCTCCTGGCTTCTTCTGAACGATCTGTTACATCCAGGAATTCTAAGCAGGACTTTCACGTGCACAGGCAGGATGTCGTGCAGTCTCAGCACAATGTCATGCTGGCCACACAGGCCAATCGTGTGCAGGCATCCATGGTCTGCTCTGGTAACTCGCGGCAGTGGAGTTTACCAGACAAACAATAAGGCAGTAGGCAATTGCAGCAGGCAATGGCAGAGCACAGCAGAAAATCAGGGGAGCAAAGCATGTTGTTTACCTGCATATCTCCTTTTATCAATGTGGGCCAAGATTAATTGCCCTTTGGACACAGAACAGCCAATCAGGACGGCAGTTAGCCAAACCTTACCATATTAGGCAAAGCCACAGGCTCACTTTTCCCTAATTTGGGAAAAGCACAGGCCCTGCACAAGGCAGGCACATGCTAAGTGTGTGTATCTTGTTTACCACAGGACCCCGGGCAGGCCAGACTCAGTGGCTATAGGATCTTCTGTGTCTGTTTCCCATGCTTGCCTCTCTGGTGGAGCAGAAAATCATGCCTAGGCAAGGCAGGACATGTATAAGCCTATTTTGGGCCTATCAGGCCTACCACAACACATGACCACCTCAGTACAGTCAGTTTGGAAAGGAGATGAGTGTGGTAACTGTGTTCGCATACTGTGGCACACCTCAAAGCTCCAAAGCAGAGATTTAAGAAGTTGCTTGAAAGGACAGAAGAAGGTATAGTAATGAAACTAGAGACCAAGAAACTCCTGGGGTGCAGGCTTTTCAGAAGTGCATTGTGATGTATGTTTACAGAAGCCTCAAATACCCTTTTTCATAACTCTCTTTATAGCTCATCTGTGTGCTGTAAGTCTTGACTAGAATTGGTCTTTGACACAGACTGTAAAATACAAATCTTAAAAGGACCCAATGGAAAATAAAAGTCAGTATCATGACAAAATGGATGATTTCAGATATAATCTCTTTCCACTTGTGCCTTCCACATAATGGAGATACAGAAAATATGTTTCCCGCTATAGAAATTAAGAATTCTGCTTCAGTAAAAACACATCTACCTATTATGATGTTGAATTAAGAGCCTATTAGTAGTAATGCTGTTATTAGCATAGCTGTTCCTAAATGAGGATACTGTCCTCCTTTTTGAAGATATGCTGCTGCCTCTTCATGTCAAGCAGGGGAACAGTCATCAGAAGAGATGACAGTGATACAACAGCAATATACCAAAATATTATCATTAACACAAGCTGAATCCAGCAAAGATGTTGCTATGTGGAGAAAAATAGGTATTTTATCTGTTTCAGATATTTTGACACCAACATAGCTTGGTAACATGGGCACTACAAAAAGTTGTCTTCTCCAGCTAGCAATTCCCATGACAGAGGAATCTTGAACAACTCCAGGCAGCGCTACAGGCTGGAGACAGAGTGGCTGGAGAGCAGTCAGGCAGAAATGGACCTGGGGATACTGGTGGATAGTAGGCTGAACATTGGCCAGCAGTGCACCCGGGTGGCCAAGAAAGCCAACGGCATCCTGGCCTGGATCAGGAACAGTGTGGCCAGTAGGAGGAGGGAGGTTATTCTTCCCCTGTACTCAACACTGCTCAGGCCACACCTTGAGTACTGTGTCCAGTTCTGGGCTCCTCAATTCAAGAGAGATGTTGAGATACTGGAATGTGTCCAGAGAAGGAAGACAAAGCTGGCCTGGAACACAGCCCTATGAGGAGAGGCTGAGGAAGCTGGGGTTGTTTAGCCTGGAGAAGAGGTTCAGGAGTGACCTCACTGCTGTCTACAACTACCTGTTACACACACACAAGTCAATCTTTCCTTCTGATGATGTCCCAGTAATGATGGGGATACCATGTTTTCTCTGCACTGCCAGCAAGCAGCATATCCACTTCAATTCCATGTGCCATAACTCAGGGTTGGAATAACCACACCTTTCAGTTGAATCCAAATGTCTTTGTCCACCTGGCTTTCCAGCAATACAGATCAGCTTGACCAATGTCCTCCTACCACCAATGAGTATTGTAGTAGTTGCTTCTCTAGACTTTCTCCAGTCGTTCTTCCTGAACAGTAGTGGAAACACTGACCTGTCAAGCCCACTGGAAACAGCCCTGTTATTTAAGACTCCTTGTATTTTTATTCCCAGTTGAAAGAAACAGTCATGGTGAAAGAAACACCATATTTTGGCTACCCTGCCTGTCATAATGAGGGTTCTCACTCCGGTCAGTGCCCTGTGCCCCATGCCATCTCTAACAGGCTGCAGATGTGACCAGAGAAGTCCTCCAGTGGGAGGACCAACGTCCATCAGAAACAGTACATGATGTGAAGAGCCACAATGCAGCACTGATGACAGAGCAAACTGAGCAAAGAAACAACTGATGGTCCCAGAAAAAGGCTCAGTGACTATTTTCAGCATTTATTTCATCATTTCAAGTCATAAGTTTTTAAAATGTCAATCTCCTGAAAACCTACAAGAGGTTGAGGCGATATGGTTGCTTGATTTGGATTTAATAATGAAGAAATTTAGTGACAAAGATACCTAAATTAATAATCACATTAGGGCTGCTCAGTACTGCATACATCTGCTTCCTAACAGCAAGTAGTGCCCACAAATGAAAATACTACCATAAAAGCATCCACATGGTTCTTTCTTGGAGTTGGCTTACGTAATTCTTTACTAAATCTTCAAGTGATAAATGTCAGAAAACTGTGTCTAAGGAGAACTGAATTATTTTTGTTGATGTCACCATTATAATTTTTACATTAAAAAAAAAAAATCAATGTGCCTTGGTACTTAAAAGCAAATCACCTTGCTTGAAGGAATATGAAAAAAGGTGAATTAGAATTTCATATGGACGACCTGGCATGTCTGCTCTAAGAGTTGTACCGAAAAAAGAAAGAAGTAAAAACAAGAACGCTTTAACCTGCCATTGATTTAGATCAGTCTAAGCTTGATTCATCACATATCCTAAAAAGTTTCTCTCCTACCAGCCTGACTTGTTCCCCTCTCTGATTACTGTTTTGGCTGTGAAGCAAAAATGTATTTCCCAGTTGTATTAATCAGATATTGTGGATATTCCATTATTGCAACACAACTATAGAGACAGCCCTCTCAGGTTTTCTTTTAACAGAAATGAAAGAAAATCAATACTAAGCAAATTTCCCAGAAGTCAAATTCCCTAGAATTACAATGAGGATGGGCAAAAACTATGGTGCCAAGTAATGCTACAAAATACCAGGCTGTCTTGGGCAAAAAGTGCATTTTTCCTTATCAGACAGTTTCCCCTTTGGGTAGATGAGTAACGGTACAAAACCTGGAATTTACAATGGGAAGCAGAGCAAAAAAAGAAATTCATAAAAGAAACTGTTTTTCCCCTTGTGATGGTTTGGGTGTTTCCCACCTCCCCACATTTTGGATATCACCCAGACTAGACTCAGCCAGCTCTGGAAATTTGAATGGAGCTTCTATTTACAGCTTATCTCAATATACAAGCAGGTATTTACAGTATATACATTTATAGACAGAAATATACAAGGTAAAAGGTAATACAGAAACACAACTTCCCTCCCAGAAACCTGAGTCCCCAGGAGGGGCTCTCAACCACCCTTCCACCTTCTCCCACCCCTCTCAACCTTACCCCAGTCCAAGGAAGAATGGAGGTTCACCCAGGAGGTTAGGAAGTAAAGTGGATTAATCAGAGAGATGGCAGAGATACTAGAGGGAGAAATGCGGCTCAGAGCTCCCAAGAAGAAGTGCCTTATCTAAGTTTGGATTCTTCTTCTTATACCTCTCAGCAAGCCTATGAGTGAAGTAGACATCACTCTTGTTTTCTCTTTCACAGCCTGTAATCTAGTTCTTCCCACCAAAACATTCTAGCTCAAACTAGCACACACCTCCAAGCCAGTTTAGTCTTTTATTTTTCTGACATCATTGGAGACATCTGGACTGGTAGGACGTTAGTCCATCATTAAACTCCAAACTGAGTCTGCTGGGTTGACTGTATTTTAAAATAATGCCAAAGGGTACCCAGACACAGCCCCGGTGATGAAACAATATTCTGTATGTTCACAGGATGTAGGACTTCAGCTTTTTGAGTCCTCAACTACTCTCACATAGCTCATACCCTAAGCAGCTGTACATGTCTCAGGCAGGTCATTCAGCAAGCATTAGCCAATATATCAAGAGAAGGTGCAAAGGACTGCATCCTCATTCATCTTTTTTAAAACAATAAGAAAGTGATCATAAATACTGTTCTTACTTTCATAGAATCATAGAAACATAGAATCAACCAGGTTGGATGAGACCTTCAAGATCATCCAGTCCAACCTAGCACCCAGCCCTAGCCAGTCACCTAGACCATGGCACTAAGTGCCTCATCCAGTCTTTCCTTGAACACCTCCAGGGACGGTGACTCCACCACCTCGCTGGGCAGCCCATTCCAATGGCAAACCTTTCATTTGTCTTCAATTCAAGCAGTACACATTAAAATTTAGCATGTGGAGGTGTGCATCAGAGATCAACATAAACACATTTTAAGCCTTTGTTCTCGAAAATAGCTTAACTAAAAAAAAAAATAAATCAACTTCTATTTTTACTTTGAAATAGGAAGTAGCAGTATGGAGGAGTTAAACAAAATCAAACGAGTAGAAGTCCCAGCACACTTATTACGGTGGTTTGCCAAACAGCTCTGAACTACACAGCAACATGAGCAAATTGGATAAAAATTAGATAAAGGTCTCAATATTCAGTGTGTCTTAAAAGGCAAGTTTTATAATTTAAATACAGACAGTGGCAGAATTTTTAAACAAAAGAGATTACTAAATGTTTTGTAGGATAAAAAAAGCAACCTATTTTCTTTCTGTAAGAAATTTGTGTTATGATGTTTATTTTTATGTACCTCTCACTTAAAAAAAAAAATACAGTAGGCAGTATGTCTTCAGTAAAAGTGGCAAAACAGCCTTGGATATAGGTCTCCTTTCCAGGCGTTTACAATTTTTAGATATAACTGCTTCTGTGCTCTCTGTCACCAGTCTGAGTAAAATTAATCTATTGCTTGGATAATAGTTTAGGTTGGAAGGAAGCACAAAGATCATCTAGTTCCAACCCTATGCCATAGGCAGGGACATCTCCCACTAGAACAGGTCGCTCAAAGCCTCATCCAACCTAGTCTTGAACAGCTCCAGGAAGGGAGCATCCAAAACTTCCCTGGGCAACCTGTGCCAGTGTCTCACCACACTCACTGTAAAGAAGTTCCTAACATCCAGCCTAAATCTCCCCTCTGCCATTTTAAACCCATTACTCCTCGTCCTGTCATTACAAGACCTTGTAAATAGTCCCTCCCCAGCTTTTCTGTAGGTTGCTATTGAGAAGTAATTAATGTGAGGTATGATTTTTTTAAAATTAATATTGTTTATTAATTTTTATATTCAGGAGTCTTGCCCCCCCAACCACTAATTTTAATAATAATCAGTTCTTCGCAATCATGGAAATATTATACGAAGGAATAACTATCTCTAGAAATAACTAGCAAAAATATATAAACATTAATGGAATCATAGAATTTTAGAATCAACCAGGTTGGAAGAGACCTCCAAGATCATCCAGTCCAACCTAGCACCCAGCCCTATCCAGTCAACTAGACCATAGCACTAAGTGCCTCATCCAGGCTTTTCTTGAACACCCCCAGGGACGGTGACTCCACCACCTCCCTAGGCAGCCCATTCCAATGGCAAATCTGCCAATAATAACTCAAAAATTGATACCAAGCAGCCTGAAGCTTAGCAAGCTCAGAAAATAGTCTGAAGTTCTTGGTAACAATGATATGATATTTTATCTTTTCTCTTTGGTTCTCTGACCTGACAATTAGACAGGCAAGGGGAAACAATCTGAATGGCATCTGTTGCAAAAAACTGACAGCAGATTTTAACTTCAGATGTTTATTGCCATCAGGTTACATCCTTAAATCAGGCAAAAAATGAAATTTGCAAAATCTCTTGAAGAAATATTTTATATTGAAGTATTCACTCTCAGAGTTGTATTAAAAATAAAAGCTAATTTGGACAAGCTTTTGGATAAACATTTGGAGATATGAAACCTGTAGTAGAGTAGGCAAAAAACAACTCTGCAAACCAAGAGCAGCCATTTGGAAAAAGTGTTCCTTAGACAAAACAGTCATCATAGACGCTTCAGGCATAATGCTCACTTTCAAGAACAACTGTGAAGCCAGACATGAAGAGTGAGAAGAAAAGAGACATTACATGTGATGGTAACTTCTTTGTCTTGACAAAATCATAGAATCATAGAACAGATTAGGTTGGAAGGGACCTTAGAGATCATCTGCTCCAACCTCCCCACTGTGAGTAGAGATGCCTCTCAACTGGACTCAGTTGAAAACCAGAAGTACTCTTTCCTCCTGGACCCCTTTGTTGCTTCCTGTTGACCTTGGATCCAAGCTTTAAGTAGAAAAGGCAGAGGGAAAATATTACAGCATTCAAAGAAAAGAAGACTTCCAATTTTTGCCTGCATATTGCTTGTTGTTTTAATCCTTTCTTGCTTTTTAAATGCAACCAATTATGCCAGATATACCTAAGTCCTAAAATGTGAAGAGTCAGATAATATAATCACAATGCATCACAAAACAGAAAATGAACATATTGCCTGTATTTAATAAATTACTACTGTGTACAGTTCTGGAGCCTCCAAAACAGGAAGGACATCGAACTGTTGGAGCAAGTCCAGAGGATAGTCATGAAGATGCTCAGAGGGCTGGAGCACCTCTCCTATGAGGACAGGATATGAGAGTTGAGGCTCTTCAGCCTGGAGAAGAGAAGGCTTCAAGAAGACCTTGTAGTAGCCTTCCGGCATCTGAAGGGGGCTTACAGGAAGGCTGGAGAGGGACTACTTACAAGTTCTCATAATGACAGGACAAGGAGTAATTGGTTTAAACTGGAAGAGAGGAGATTTAGACTAGATGTTAGGAACTTTTTTACAGTGAGGGTGGTGAAACATTGGAACAGGTTGCCCAGGTCGGTTTTGGATGCTCCCTTCCTGGAGGTGTTCAAGGCCAGGTTGGATGAGGCCTTGAGTGACCTGTTCTAATGGGAAGTGTCCCTGCCTATGGTGGCAGGGTTGGAACTGGATGATCTTTGAGGTCCTTTCCAACCTAAACCATTCTATGATTCTATGATTCTAATTACTATACACACACACCTCCATGTATATCAGTCACATAAAGGAGCATGAGTAAGTGGGGGCTTTACTTCCATATTCTGTTATTGTGTAGGAACGAGGACCACTAAACAGCTCTAACCAGCTTTTCCCTTCTATTCTTCGATGTGTCCAGTGAGGTGGGAAATGCCCAAAAGGGGTAAAATTTGGCAAATTATTGTACTTAAAAGGATTAAATAATTAATTCAATTAAATTTCTGTAGCTCTATGTGTAGTTGGACAGCCTTTCTTCCATATTTTCCTGAAAAAAATCCAAAAAACCCACAAACAACCAAACAAAAAAAAAAATCAAGCCCCCCAACCAGCCTACCCTTAATCATAATCACTGGAAGGAAATATATTTCTCTCTTTTTTAATGAAATAGATGTGGTGTTATGTCTCAGCAATCCACTGCCATTTAACTCTGCAATATGGCTATAAAATGGTTGATTTGGTTTAGTATCTTACTTCTAAAGTGCCTCAATACCATATGAGGCAGCAACCAGAAGAGAAGACCAGAGTAAAAATGGAAATGTAAAGTCTTAAATAAATAAAATAAATCCTCCATAATGAGAAACTTCTCAGGGATTTTTGTGCTGTCATTTTGGGGAGGTTCCCATTAGTCCAAAGTACTGTGGTGGAAGGTCCAAATTATGCCTAGAATACATATCCAAGACATCTCCTAAACACCTACCTGAATAGCCACCTTGGCACCCCCTTCCCCCTCCTTCTTCCCAGGTTAAAGAAGCACAGGAAAGCAGACAAAAGCATTAGTGCCTTTCAGTCCATCACAGACACCATATTTGGCCTTGTTTTGCAGCCTGCTTTGTCTTTGGCAAACACAGGTCACGGATGTTAGGCATGTGCAGGTCCCTTTTTTGGAGAAATAATCTAGGACCGGTTCTAGGGGTGGTTTTATCTGTTATATTGGTCAAAGACACTCATCAAAATGCTTAAAACCTAGCAAACTTGTTTGTTTGCTTCTGCCACCTTTGCTTTGTCCGCTACCCGTTTGCCTTGCATGCCTTTGCACCGCACATAGCTGGGGACTTGCTTCCCCTATGAAGGGAAGACCTGACTGCCTGTCTTCCAGACTGAGATGAGGGACTGAAGCAGCTTGCCCTGTGCTGGCATACAGCTGCCCACTTGAGCTCAGATGAGCCTGAGTCCATTTTACTCTGGCCAAGTCTAGGCAATGGCCTAGGCAATGACGTAGCAATGTCTTGTGACATTGGGACCCACTGGCACGCTGCACCAGCCCGAGGGCCAACTCCTTTGCTATACACAGCACCCAATCAGGCTGCTCCAGCCCACAAACCTGGATCCTGCTTTGCCCAAGTGGCTAACCACTTTGATGACTTCCTGAAAGCCACGGAGGATTGGTGTTTGCATCCACGGATCTTCTCAGATGACCTGCTCAATCTGAGCTAGGCAAGCAGCAAAGCCAAGCTGCACCATCACCACGTGGAAGGCCACCATGTGGCTGGGACTATATTTTTCCTCATTTATTCCTCTACATATACGTTTGGATTACAAATATTGAGACTCTTAACCAGTGAATAACTCTCTTTTCTGATGCTGGTGAAAGTTTATGCTTAGCCTTTAAGCGGCAGTTTGCGCTGCAAGGCTCTCCAGTTGTAAACATGTTCTAAAACCTTTCCTAAATCATTTAAATGTAATCTGACTGTATAGGTACATTCTGCAAAAAAATAGTTTTACCAACCACATAATAGAATCTGTGTGCATTAATTGTAAATACATTTGGGGAAATTTGCTTTATATATTTAATAAACTATTTAATACTTTTTATATTGACTTCATTACAATTCACTTCTAACCCAGATTCAAACCCCTCCTTAACAAGTACCATCAGCACAACTTCAAACCATTACCACGCCAACACAAAAATAGGAAGGTTTTTTTCTCCCCACCCCAGTCTTTCCCAAATAATATTTCTTATCAGTTTTCACCTCAGCCGCTATGACAAAGTATGGGCAGAATGAAAAGGATATTTTTCCCACCATAATTCAGCCATTTGCTTGCTAATTTATACTCTTCAGAAAAGCTCATCCCTACCTTTCCCTTGCTCACATAATGTTCTACAAACCCACAGGTGTTATCTTGGTGCATCTTTTGCAGAGGATCCAGTTTAGACACAGGCAAGTACAACGGACAGGACAACTCCTTCACACACAATTCTCATTACTGACTGTCCAAACCAGTTGATGGCCCTGATGCTAACTTACACAAAAGCCAATTAGCTTGAATAGTCTAAACTCACAATATCATCCTGGCAGCATGGAAGGGCTTTAAAAAAAGTCACAGTGTAATTCATTCCTCCTATAGGATGCCAGAGGAGCATAAAGTATCCTAAGTGCAGACAAGAACCTAGCCAAATTACTTTTGCCATTGATTTTGTCAGAGGAGAATTCAATCTGATTTTGGCATTTATCGAACTGAGCTCAAAACCCAGCTCAGCTGCTGGTGTCAATGAAACTGCCAGTTCAGCTCAGCCAGGGATGTTCACCAAGATATCTGAACATCTCTGGTGCTTAATTTGAAAGTCCCATCAAGAGGTGCTGGAGAAGAGGCCATTCAGAAGGTGGATACAGAATATGTTGCAACTTCAGTCCTCCTATTAACTCATTAAATGAACACGAGAAACACAGGGACTCAAGATGTTGAGTTGTTACCAACCCTAATGCTTTGGCCAGTTATCAGCTGTTATTACATTCATATCAGGCAAGTAAGCACTTTGCTTGAAACCACAATATTACAATCTGCTGTATTTTTTAACATATTTTTTTTCCATTCCCCTCCTCTTCATTCCCTGGCAGTGACTGGAGCACAAATGAGGCCAAGAGGCATTTGGTAAAGGCACTCCTGATTCTTTTCTTACTGTGTACCTAAATCAGACCTACATTGCTCTAAGCTACAAATGGTTACCACATAGGAAGCAGCAGAGAAATAAAAAGATATCCTCAGTTTCCATCTATGCCAAAAGCCTATTGTCTATAGCAGTGTTTCCTCATTTTAGCTTGTGCCCACACAAGCTGATACATCACAAAGTCAGGGGTTTATTTTTCTGTTTGTTAGTCATTGGTGTGTTTTTTTTCCACTAGTTTTTGAACATTTTTTAGCATCTCAGCTATCACCATTCTTAGCAATGCCATAAATGGAATAAGCATGAACTAATCCAGTATTCTCTTAGTTTTGACTCTGAGGAGCAAAACCAAAGAGGGTCAGTGGAGGAATGAAGCTTTATGACTACTAAAGCCCATGAGCACTGCCCAGTTCTACCCATACAATTTCCCTTTGCTGGGCTTGCAGCCTAATAGCATTGTGATTGCTGTCCTGTTCATATAAATTCATAACCAAAGAAAAAAAAACTGTAATTTAGGCACATGTAGTTTTGAGGTGAGATAAGGGTAGCTAGACTAAAGCTAGATCTGAAATTCTCAGCTCATTTCAGTTATCTCAAACAGCCCCAAACCACTGCATTTTTTTTTCAGACTTGGTCAGAATCCTGTCTCTGATACTGATCTTATACTAATTTATAAAGTAAACTCAGTTTGAACACTCAGGATCCAAAATGTCATAGAAATGAAAAGTACATATCACTAAGGTGTGTTTCTTAAGATACAGTGTCACACATAATAGCATTTTCCTCTCAATTATTGTAGGTGGACAACAAGTTGTTACCAATGTTTGCAATGCAGCATTTCCAAGACTGTTGAAGAAACAGTAACAGTTTCCATGCATCAATCCTGCAGACAGCTTAATGAGCAAAGCGATGCTCATTTTCAGTTGATGTTCAAATCCTTTCTCCATCCTTTTCAACTATTACTGCTGACATATAACATAACTAATGACTACCACCACGGCTGAACAGCCTAAGTAGGCTCTATGTAGCTTCTGGCTAGACCAGAGTAAACATTTTGAATGTCATTCAAGTAATAGCAAGCTTAATTTCATCAGATGAATATGATATGTATATTCTCTAAAAAACAGTATGCTTTGGCCAAATGTGTACTACTTGCAAACTGAACTCAGTGTCTTATTTGTAGTTATCCAGAAATCAGTAACTAAAAAAAAAAACCCCACCAAACTGCAGTTTTGTTAACACATACAGTGAAAAAATACTTACTATCTTACCAGAGAAAAACACTGACGTACAGAATATGAGACCTCACAACACATAGAGTGTTATCAGGAAAGATAAGTTTTTAATCAGCGCTAGATGACAAGGGGAGGTCATCCTCCAAAGTCCTTGCACACCACCTGGTTCAGGTAGAATATTTATGCCACAAAATCATGCATATTCAGTACAGGGGTAGGGCTATTACAATTAGTTCTTGGAATAGGAGGAGATATTACAGTCAGTTCCTGGAACTCATTTCCATAATGTCCCACCTCTTCACACGAGCTCATTGCCACCTGGTGGTCATCTTTTGGGGTCTTTGGGAGGAAGGTCGACATCCTCCTCACTCTGACCTTTCTACCTTTCATCCACCTGGCATCAGTTGGGGGTCACATTCTTGGCTGGAGTTTCCAATGGTCTCATCTTTGAATACAGTATTCTTCTCCATGAGAGTGTTTCAAGACCCTCTCAAGCTTAACTCCCCTCCTTTGTGTTTATCTGATTGATGATGCTTTATATCAGTGCTCAGAGTTAATGATTTAACTAGGTTTCTACACTCTATGTTCTCTAGCCCTTTTCCTATATCAACACAAATGGATAAAACCTCAACATTTCATTTAAAACTTCTGTTATTTAAGAGAGGAAAATAGACTCATAGAATCATATAATTCTATGAATCTATTTTCCTCCCTTCCTTTTAAAGTTTGGAAAATAATTTGGTTTACTTGGAGTTTAAGTGGAGAGCTTCATTTATATTTTTATAGATACAGTGATAGAGATATAGAGATACATACACAAAACCCCAGCAACAACAACAAAATTCTTCTCATGTCAGATGGTTACTTTCCAAGCAGTAGAATGAGCTTATACGGTTAGCGGCATGAGGACAGAAATGAGACCAGCCATATCCATTCAATCCCTGAAATAATCTTCAACCCAGATCACATGTGACATGTCAGCCATGCCATTTTCGCCTTGAGAGTTTTTTGTAGCAGCCTTTTGGAAACACAGCACATACCTTAGCCTCTTTACACACAGTCATGCTCACTAGCAGACCAAATGAAACACAACTAAGCTGTGTGTCACCTCGCTTCGCTCCTGTTATTATAATCAGCATCAAATAGTTTTGTAATGTCTGGTGCTCACTCTCTATACTCCTATGAGAGGTAATTTCAATACCCACTTTTCTAAATCTCATCCTAAAGCCTGCCTATGTGCATTCCTGGTGAGTTTGTAACTTTGTTCTATGCCAACATTATCCTTTAATTTAAAAAAAAACATGCTCATTTACACTTTCTAATCATATTCTAAAAGCAGCAGTGAAAATGTACAATCCGGCACAAAAGAAATAAATCAGTCTTCTCTATGTGCAATCTTGCAGCCTGGAAGCCTTAGATGTGAAACACTGGATGCCCACAGCCACATAGACCACATATGTTATTGTGGATGGAGCAGTACATCCCAAAGCCTCATGGAAACCTCTGTCTTAATTTATCCTCCAGCTACATTTATCACCATCACATTTGTGTCTATTGTGCTTCTGTCAGAACTCCCAATTTAGATGAGCAAATCTTTCACCATTTCTTCAGTACATCAATACTGGTCAGGCCACACCTTGAGTACTGTGCCCAGTTCATTGTCTCCTCAATTCAAGAGAGATGTTGAGATACTGGAATGTGTCCAGAGAAGGGCAATGAAGCTGGTGAGAGGCCTGGAACACAAACCCTGTGAGGAGAGGCTGAGGGAGCTGGGGGTGTGCAGCCTGGAGAAGGGGAGGCTCAGGGTGACCACATTGCTGTCTACAACTACCTGGAGGGAGGCTGTAGCCAGGTGGGGGTTGGTCTCTTCTCCTAGACAACCAGCAACAGAACAAGGGGACACAGTCTCAAGTTGTGCTGGGGCAGTTATACGCTGGATGTTAGGAGGAAGTTCTTCACAGAGAGAGATTGGCATTGGAATGGGCTGCCCAAGGAGGTGGTGGAGTCACCATCCCTGGAGGTGTTCAAGACGAGACTGGATGAGGCACTTAGTGCTATGGTCTAGTTGATTGCATAGTGCTGGGTGACAGGTTGGGCTGGATGATTTTGAAGGTCTCTTCCAACCTGATTGATTCTATGATTCTATGATACATACAACTTTGTGTTTTATGCTACTGAATTTGATCCTCTTCTCACTGCTTCCTTCTCCAAGATGGTTCACTTCCTGTGCATAAGATCTTTTTTCACTATTTCTTTTAGTTTTGTTTTGCCAAAAAGTTTCATTAGCCCAAATCAATTGTTTGGTTGGGTTTTTGGTTTTGGGTTTGTTGGGGTTTTTTTGTTGGTTTGTTTGGTTTGTGATTGGCTTTGGTTTCAGATTTTTTTTTGGTGAGGTTTGTTTGTTTGGGTTTTTTGTTCGATTTTTTTTTTCTTTTGTGCCAAGGTTATTTCATTACAAAAAAAAAAAAAAGAAGAGAAAAGGGGGAAAGTGTATGCTATATAAACACAGGGTTCACTTCAGGGTTTATCAGTTTAGTATAAGAATCTCCCTTGAACCCAGGCTTGCTGAGTTCATTAAGCAGCAGCTATATTGCCTCTGTTAAGAGCACTGTATAGTGTGTGATACAGCCCTTTAAATAGATCAAAATATGTCTTTCTTGCACATACATTTAGATCATCTAAACAAAAATTATATCCTGAAGGACAACCCCAATATCTAAGAACCAAAATAATTAGTGGCTTCCCAACTGCAGAAAGCTCATATATCTAGTGTTAATAAAGGACAAATTACAAGGCATATTTTACATGAGTCATTAAAGCAGCAGGATTAAGTTTGCACAAAATGTAATTGCCTTTTGATGTGAATAAAGCACAAAAAGCTCAATCAGATGTAGCACAATCTAATTTATGACACAGCCCTAGAATTTTTTGGTGATTAGTGTCATAACATAACATGTAATATATTACGATGTTAAGAGGTACACAGCCCTGTTGTAAATTATTTCACTTTTCTCTCCTCTACATCTGAGGTGACAGAATGAAGGTAAATTTCTTCCTGACCATTTAGACAGCTCATTATTTCCCCAGAATGCTCCTGTGCCATCACTAATCTCTGCAATGTATCATCTTCCATACAAAACATCAAATCACTGCAACCAATGTTAAACAGCACATTTTGGGTTCTAATTTTTCAGGGCAAGTTCTCAACTGAATTCTGCAAAGACTGACAAAATGGAAACCTCCAAAGAATGTGAGGATAAGAGACCATTATGGGCTAGTTTAGCAGGTGATGGAAGTCTTATTTTCTTCATTATAGAAATGTTACGTTTGTCTCCATTATATATGTTACACAGAGGACTCACTAAACTGAAGGACACAAGAGGCATCTTTCATTTAGTGGAAGCTATGAAGAAGCCAACTGTTTGTTAAGAACTGGTAAAATTATCCAGTACTCAAAAGCATCTGCCAAAGATTCCTGTGCAATTCCAGTGCTTTATATTGAGAGCATCATTTGTGGACCTCTGCAAACAGATTTAGGCAAATGGCATACAGGACAAAAAAAAACCAAAACCAAACCAAAACCTTACAAATGATAATAAAACAGACATACACATAAATGAACCATAAATAAATGTAATTATATTGCTGGATACACTGACAATTTAATGTGGACTGCTGTGGTGTGGCTCCTGGTTAGAGGCCAGATGCCCACCAAAGCCACTCTATCACTCCCCTTCTTAGATGGTCAGGGGAGAGGGAAAATACAGCCAAAGGTGGGTGAGTTAAGATAGAAGCAATTTAATAGGATGAAGAGCAAAACCAAAGGCTACATGTGGAAGCAAGAGCAAACAAAAATATTCTTTACTTCCCATCAGCAGATGTTCAGTCACTTCCAAGAAGCAGGGCTCCTATATGCAGTGGTTGCTCCAGAGGACAGACATCATCAACAAATGTCCTCACACTTCCTTCTTTGACTTAGGTTTTATATCTGAGCTGACATCACACAGCATGGAATACCCCTTTGGTCAGTTTGGGTCAACTGTCCTGGCTGCATCCCCTTTCAAGATCTTGCCCATCCCTCAGCCTAATGTTGGGGCGGGGGGAAATGGTGAAAAGGCACAGCCTTGGTGATATGGGGGTATGAAGAAATAGAAGATAGGATAGAATAGAACGTTATGACTATTGAGGATATGAAGAAATAGGGGATAGCATAGAATAGAACATTATGACCAGAAGTATATCTACACTGGGAACATAGAAACAAAATAGGTAATCATGAAATCACATAGAAGTAGATGACTAACAAGGGGAGAAGATGGTCTTAATCACTAACAAAGGATGTATTCGTAAGTAGCAACATGAAAGCATTTCAAGGATATCTAAAGAGCAAGGCAAGAACAAATACATCATAATGTTATCTAGGAGAAAGAAGAACTGACCAGCACTCATCATAAACCTATCAGTCAGTATCCATGGTGAGAAAAAAGGCCATCAAGGACATAGACTGAGAAGGGTATTACAGACCTGCACGAACACCAAATTCCAGGCAAGGGGTGAAAAGTACATTGTGCCGAAGACCCACGGCCTTCCTCCAAGCGACCACTGCCCACAATTTCTGAGGGCAACTACTCAAGCGCAGAGGACTGATAAGATAATTAACATATGAAGAGGGAGCAGACGGGTTTCAGTGATAATAACGTATAGGTGTTTCATGAATATGCATGGATTCAGTGTATAAATGTGGGATGGCTTTCTCCTTTGGGTTATGCACGACTCTGGAGGACATATCCCCCGTGCATCTTGCACAATAAACATACCTACTTTATAACTTTCAAGTTATAGAGTCTTTCTGTATGTCATTGGAACTTGGCTCAGCAGCAGTCAAAACAGTGGTGTGTTATCAACACCTACCTACATGACTGCAAAACAGAGCAATAAGAAAGATGCTCTTGGAAGAATTAACTCCATCTTAGCCAAACCCAGTACAATTGGAAAGAGAAGCAGAGATTCTTGGGCAAAGGGAGATGGTAGGAGTTGAGCTAAAATGGTGTATAACAGAGATGATGTTTAAAAACTCCACTCTGATTTCCAGTAGCATAAGAAATCCATAGTTGGATACACAATATTTACATACCCTTGTAGCATCTTTCCCAGGTATTGAGCCATTCCTGCTGCCTTTTTTTCCCAGGCAGTCATAGCTCTTCAAATGATGAAAAGTGAACATTACATAATCTATACTTTTGAATATTTATTATTTGCCTGTTAGGTAAACATACAAATCGCTGTTGTTCTCCTGAGTGCCTTCCAGCAGTGGATGAGGAAGCTGTTTGCCATGTCTGTCTCCAAAATGTTTTTATTGCCAGAGTTGGTGTTTGAAATGCATCTGACTCTTGCATTTTTTGCTTTGCAAACTTACCTATGAGGCTCTTTGGTTGAACCTTGTGATGGTTTGGGTGTCCCCTGCCCCCCCACACTTTTAGAAATTACCCTGACTAGACTCAGTCGGCTCTGGAAATTTGAATGAAGCTTATATTTACAGCTGGCACAATTTACAAGCAGATATTTACAGTATATACAGTTATATACAGAGATATACAAGGTAAAAAAGGTAATACAAACACAATTCCCCTCCCAGAAACCTGAGTCCCCAGGAGGGGCTCTCAACCACCCCTCACCTTCCCCCTACCCCTCTCAACCTTACCCCAGTCCCAAGGAAGAATGGAGGTTCGGCCAAAAGGGTTAAAAGCAAGGTGAAGCAGCCAAGCAAAGGAGGGTGAGGTTAGAAAGCAAGATGGAGTCCAGCCAGCAGCCACGAGCTCCCCAGCAGGCAAAGCTCCCCAGCGAAGAGAAGAAGCAAATGCCCTAATCTTTGTTTTGCCTTTCTTCTTTTGTATACATCTCAGCAAGACTGTGAGGGAAGTAGACACCGTTGTTTTCATTTTCCAGCCTATCATCTAGTTCTTCTCACCAAAACATGCTAGTTAGGCTCAAACTAGCACAAACCTGATGATCCCACCTGACATTAATCCTACCATAGATGGGAAAACAGAAGCAACCTTCTAGAAATAGTGTATTTTGAGGCTTAGTTTTCTTCACTGGTTGTAGTTGATAGTTAAAATTGTGACAGTGCTGAGTGCAGCTTGGACCCTAATAGGCATATTTAGCCCTACTCTGTTAATTTACTTTTTAAAATGTTGTTTTCATGGTATGTCTGGATGACAAGTCTGGCTTGTGACAGTGTTGTCCTTCCCTGACTGAATGTTATTGTCTTGTATTTTTGTCTTTTACCCTTCCGATAATTTAATTCCTGTGAGTTATTGTGATGTGAACTACCATTATGCAGACAGTGCACTACTTTAATATTGGGCAATGCAACTAATCGAATACAACTTTCTCAGAATGCCTACATATTACTTCTCAGAATACCTATGTTTACCTTGACTGCACCAGCATCTCTCAGCATAAACAGGAACAGAATGTTCAAAAAGAGAGAGTGGGAAAAAGATTATGCTGTTTACAAATGATTTTTTTACACATCCCAATTTAATTTTTCTAAATTTAGAAATGTCAAGAGAATTTGCTGACTGAAACTTGAAGCATCTGCTCACAAGTGCATTCACTTAGTCATCTCCCAGCAACAGATGTTGATCCCTAATTCTCAAGCACCTTGTCACAACTCAGTATCCCAAGCCAACCATGGGCAGTGGGGAAGGTTGTGCTAAGATTCAACAATTTCCCTTCAAGTAAGTTGAAACAAGCTAATACCAAATGGCTGATGAATTTGGTTTATCAGAGTGAATTAAATGGACCAGAGCAGAGGGAAAATGGAGGGAAAAAGAGGGAAAAAATAGAGACAGAAAGTTCAAAAGAGTGAGAGAAAAAAGAAAGATCTCATCATTCCTTGGATCCAGTGACAATTTCACAGGAGTAGTTCAGATTCTTGGTGGTGGATGTACATTCCAACAGGATCTTCTGTGGTAAATGCTATGCATGGACCCCAGAAGTTGTAGTCCTTCTACATGCGTTTGGTAGGGGGGGTTGTAATCTATCCAGATCAAAAAGTGTGCAGCAGGCCCCTGCAATGCAGTGTCTGTCACACGGTGCCCTTACACATGGTTTTAAAGAGGTAACTCATATCTCAGCAGGAACTATATATCTTTTCATTGTTAAGACAGCAGCTCTCCTACTAGCAAGGCCATCACCCTGTCTATTCATGACCATGTATGTCACACCTTGAGACATTAGACTCATTATGGGCTATCTGCTCTGCTCTTCCCACATGCATTGCTTCAAAACAATTGAGGACTGGAGTACTGCACACCTTCATGAGCATTTCCACCACTACCACCATGGCACTGCAATCCTGTGTGCAAAACAAGCAAGTCAGCCTCAGGCACAGTTACTGGTGACATAGACACAGGCTGAACTCTTGCCTGGAAGAGTGGCTACTGTCCCACAGCACTGGGAGGGACAGCAACACTTCACAGGGCCATCAAGTCAAGGAACACCTCCTCAAACTACAGCATCAGCTGTGGACTTCAGTCAGCTGGCCTCAGATGCACACTGCCTCAAGTGGCATAAAGCAGGGAACACTCAGTCTGTATTTGCCAGTGTTTAGTGAAAGTATTTAAACAGTTCAAAATCATTCCTATTAAGAGAACATGCTATCTGTCATTAATCAGCTAATTCTGCCCATTGTAGAGAATCCTACTCTTGAACCATACAGGATTAGTACCGAGGAGGATGACTGAGTGACTGACCTAGCTTTTTTCCAAAATCTGCAGTGGAAACCAGGGCAACTTCTGTGCCAGAGACTGCATCAGTGTCTGAATAGGAAGGAGTTTTCTCCATCTAAATAAATCTGAGTCTAATCTGTGCCTGGGCTTGG
The DNA here is from genome assembly GCA_013400475.1 of Tricholaema leucomelas. Taxonomy (NCBI): domain Eukaryota; kingdom Metazoa; phylum Chordata; class Aves; order Piciformes; family Lybiidae; genus Tricholaema lacrymosa; species Tricholaema leucomelas. The sequence continues at coordinate 38,320 of WAAF01014225.1, forward strand.
AGCAGGAATTTTCATAGAATCTTAGAATCAGTCAGGGTTGGAAGGGAACACAAGGATCATCTAGTTCCAACCCCCCTGCCGTGGGCAGGGACACCCTACCCTAGAGCAGGCTGGCCACAGCCACATCCAGCCTGACCTTAAACACCTCCAGGGACAGAGCCTCAACCACCTCCCTGGACAACCCATTCCAGACTCTCACCACTCTCATGCTGAAGATCTTCCTCCTCACGTCCAGGCTGAATCTCCCCACCTCCAGCTTTGCTCCATTCCCCCCAGTTCTGTCACTCCCTGACAGCCTAAAAAGTCCCTCCCCATCTTTTTTGTAGGCCCCTTTCAGATACTGAAAGGCCACAATAAGGTCACCTCGGAGCCTCCTCTTCTCCAAACTGAACAGCCCCAACTCTTTCAGTCTGTCCTCATAGGAGAGGTGCTCCAGTCCTCTGACCATCCTCATGACCCTTCTCTGGACATGCTCCAGCATGTCCACATCCCTTTGCAATAGGAGCTCCAGAACTGGATGCAATACTCCAGGTGGGGGTCTCACCAGAGTGGAGTAGAGGGGGAGAATCACCTCCCTTGACCTGCTGGCCACACTTCTTCTGATGCAGCCCAGGATCTGGTTGGCCCTCCGGTCTGCAGCTGCACACTGCTGGCTCATGTTGAGCTTCTCATCCACTAGCACCCCCAAGTCCCTCTCCTCAGGGCTGCTTGCCAGCCAGTCACTGCCCAGTCTGTATTTGTGCTTGATATTGCCTTGACCCAGATGCAGGACCTTGCACTTGCATTGTTTTAGTGTTTAGCAGGTGATGCTTCGTGCCTTTGTATCCACTGAGCCTTTCAGGGACTCCACGGCTTAAAGCAGACACACATTATCACTACTCTTGATAGACACATTTCTTCAGAATGTGTTTTGAAAGCATGTAGAGCTCTGCCTAATACAATTTCTGCCTGATGTGTGAGTAGACTGATTACACTGCACAGTGATAATGAAAACTGGTCAGTCTTACGAAATGTCTTCATTCTGTCTGCTGTCATTCTGTATCCAGTATCAAGAAACATGTAATGTCTTGGAGGGAAATTATGAATCTAATTTGAAAGCAGTCAGAAGGCAGAATTCTTTTGCTGCCCAGAGGCAGATGAGTAAGTGAATGCTCTGTGCTGAAGAAGATGCATTCAGGTTTTTGAAAGCCCACAACCATTCTTTTGTTGCATCAAAAAGGAAAGAAAGGATTCTTTGTATGGCATCCAGGCTCAATGCAGCATAGGAGAGGAAAAAGATAACCATGATTCTTAGCTTTTAAATACATTACTAGTCTTTGTTTAAAGAATCAAGCCTAGAAGAGTTGCATCAGAAGAGGTTATTCATCCAAGGTTATACAGAGATGTTAATCCATTTCAGCACTCACGTACTGAGTAATTGTTCAAGTCATGAACACTTTCACCAGTGATATTGAGTCAACATATGAGGAACAACATACACGATGACTTAAGTTATCAAAGTCAGGACCTTGAACTCCTGTACTTTTAAATTTCATTGACAGAGTAATGAATTAATTTAAACAACCTGTCTGTTGAAGAAGCATTCTATTTAATTAAAAAGGAGAAGACCTGCAAACCTCTGTTTTATCTGTGCTACCCTTACCTTATTGAAAATTCCTCCTAGACAGAAAACCTTAATTCTCTCAGATAACATTGTTCTGAGTTGAGATTTCTTTTTCCTGAGCTTTAGGGGCCTGTGAGGTTCTCTTTACCAGAGAGTGCTTACAGGCATCATCATAACTACATGGGCCTTTTCAGCTGGTAAAGATCAATCCATGGCTAAGGGATTATGCTGGGAAGGTGTGCTGCATCCTGTTTTGGAGAATATAAGAACTATTGCACAAACTAATTCTCATCTAAAAGTTACAGCTTCATTTAAAAAACTTATTCTACATAGCAGACATCATAGCACCTTGATTGTTTAGATGTCCATAATTCAAATCCAGTCACTCAGGAAATCCTCCTGCAGTAGCTCGTGGTTCATATTCATTAAGTCATAGAGTCATAGAATCAACCAGGTTGGAAAAGACCTCCAAGATCATCCAGTCCAACCTAGCACCCAGCCCTGTCCAATCAACTAGACCATGGCACTAAGTGCCTCATCCAGGCTTTTCTTGAACACCTCCAGGAACAGTGAATCCACCACCAACTTGGGCAGCCCATTTCAATGGCAAATCACTCTCTCTGTGAAGAACTTCCTCCTCACATCCAGCCTAAACCTCCCCCAGCACAACTTGAGACTGTGTCCCCTTGTTCTGTTGCTGGTTGTCTGGAATAAGAGACCAACCCTAACTTGGCTACAACTTCCCTTCAGGTAGTTGCAGACAGCAATGAGATCATCCCTGAGCCTCTTCTCCAGGCTAAACAGCTCCAGCTCCCTCAGCCTCTCCTCATGGGGCTGTGCTCCAGGCCTCTCACCAGCTTTGTTGCCTTTCTCTGGACACATTCCAATACCTCAACATCTCTCTTGAATTGAGGGACCCAGAACTGGACACAGTACTCAAGGTATGGCCTGACCAGTGTTGAGTACAGGGGCAGAATAACTTCCCTTATCCTACTGGCCACACTGTTCCTGATCCAGGCCAGGATGTCTTTGGCTGTCTTGGCCACCTGGGCACACTGCTGGCCCATGTTCAGCTACCATCTACCAGTACCCCTAGGTCCCTTTCTTCCTGACTGCTCTCCAACCTGCATAATTGAGAGCACAAAAGTCACAGCAAATGTTCCTATATGAATTTTATTCAAATTTATAAATGCTATTTAGAAATGTAAATCTTGACTGGTTAGGAAATATCAGAATATCTAACAGATGTTAAAAGTTTTAAGTGAGCAGATTTCCCACATTGATTGTGCATTGAAATATTCCATAATCTGCAATCCAGTGTAATATGCACTGTATCTTCCAGGCCAGAAATAGCTGATGGCAATTATTATAAGCAAATTTGCTTTCAAGGACAGTGGATTAGAACAAAGGGAAATAAGTTGGAGAAATCGTATCTGCTTCCTTATAAAACCATACACTGGGGCAATGAAGAAAGGAAGACTGCAAGCAAGGATCTATAGTTGTTGGTTGTTTTTTTTTTAACAAAGGACCAGTTTTAAGTTCAAAGAAGTCTGGAATAAAGCATTTACTAAGAAACAGACACTTTGCCAGCAGATATCTGCAAGCTAAGGAGAAGCAGCAGTACAAGCCAGAGGGTTTTCTACAATGAGTGGTAGAAATCCACACTTGTAGAACTGGGGAAATGTGCACAGATGCCTCATTTTGACCATATCTCCTGTGCTTTGTCAGTGAGTAAAGACCATTTAATTCATAAAATCTTCTGCAAAAGCTGTTTTCTTTCCTTCAACTGCTATATGTCCCTGAAGAATAAAAATATGAAGTGCAGTAATTGGAAGATGAAATTCCACCAAGAACGTGGCTGAGCAATAGGCAAGTCCTGGAGATCAGTTCTCCTGCTGCAGGTGCTTTTCCTGAGCTGTTGCACCAAGGGAGAGCAAGCATCACTCTGCACCCAGAAAACCTGCCCACAGAGCTGCAGACAGATTATGACCAGACCCATAGCAGCTCAAGAGAAAAAAATATAACACAGCTCCAGAACGCGATTTTCAATGCAGCTGTTCACAGTCAGCTACTCAGCTGGGACTGAGGAGGAGAACAGGGCATACAGGGTTCAAACAAGTTCCTTACAAAACTGAAACACTTGAACCATACTGTTTGAAACACTGTCTGAAAAACTAAAATAGAAGAGCATGTTCTACTTCCCCTTCTGAAAAAGGGACCCAAGTCTGCAGGATAGAGTTTTTAAATCCAGGCTTGGCTTCTGATAGAGACCAGTTCCCCCACTACAGAGATGTTGGAACAGCCTGATCTCCTCTTTACGATGTTCCATTTATGCACTAAATGTGCATTTACAGATTTACCTTTAGGCCCTAACCTCCCTGATACATAAACATGACTAAACTGAATTTCAAATAAATCTGCTGCTCTAAAAGAGCAAATTGCAGCTTACTGTGAAGGAAGAAGCCTGCTATGCCTCAGGACAGGGCTTGCAACAGCAGCATTGGCAGATCTTCAGGAAAAGCAGCATTTATAGGGGCTGATAGAGCATCTTGTAAGAAATGATCCTTATCTAATGGTATTTTTTATTTACTAGTAGAGTTGACATCTCCTGCATACGTTACTATGTACAGAATATACACAGCATTTACCCAAGTACACTGAGAGGAAAGAGAGAAGCAGAGTAAATTAGGAAAAGAAATTCCAGCTACAGAACATACAAATTCACTAAATACCAGAGTACAACAACAGCATTCCTAGAATGAAACATAAGGAAGTAAATGTTAGACCCTTGTCCTACCCAATTTATTTTGCTCGGTCATATCTACATTCTGAGTTCTTAATATATATATGCATATATAATTATATACATATATGATTGTATACATATATATAGAGAGAAAGTGATAATCATAGAATGGTCTAGGTTGCAAAGGTTCAACTCCCTCTGCAGTAAGCAGGGGCATCCTCAACTAGATCAGGTTTCCCAGAGTCATGTCAAGCCTCTCTTTGAATGTCTCCAAGGCTGGGGCCTTGACTATCCCCTGGGCAATCTGTTCCAGTTTTCCTCTACCCTCCTGGTAAAGAACTTCAAGATAGTTTTTCTATATTAAAGTAATTTCTCAATTTTTTCCTATGCCTTTAAGAGAAGTGAATACTTCACATCTTGCACAGTACTCATATTTTGTCCTGCAAATCAAGTTGCATTAACTACGTTCCCCCTCTGCTTCACAGCTGACAGTAATAGTTCTTCTGTGTTGAGTTAATCTCCTGACATGTTAAAAACAGGTAATGTGAGATCACTGTCCACTCATCCATCATACCTTGTGGAACAGGCTCTGGCCAGTGCCACACTTAACTACATAGTTCATTATAACTCTTAAGCACACAAAGCAGGATCCAGAGAAGTCACAAACTGCAGGACACCCAGCTGCACAGGTTATCTGTAGTACTTTGAGTTGATCACTAAAGGACTGTAGCCCTTGCTTGTACACTGATCTCCAAAACCACAAAGCTGAAGAACGTTTTAGTTCTTGGAATAAATGCTGTTTCTAAGACTCACTTACACGGAAATGAATAAGTAAATTGAGTTCCACATTGAAAGAGCTTTCTGGAGTGGAGGGCAGCTGTGAGAACTGCAATTCATTGCACTTAACAAGTGTTTACTGAAATGCTGTAATTTTTGCTTAGTCAGGTCAGTGATGAAGTTGCAACGGTCACAGAAGTCTAAGTTTGACTTCTTATTTCTTCACTGGTGCCTTAACATTTAATACAATACAGCTCCTATGCTCACAACTATCAGTAACAGATCTGATTTAATTCATTTGCACACTCAAATTCTGTTTACACGATTTCCTGACTGACAGCTCACACTAACACAGTGGCTCAGGTCTGCACAGCATTATAAACACCAGTCAAGTGCTAACACAACAACACACTGCAAGCTTGTCCCCCCTTATTTGAATCTCTTCGACTATATCACAGTATCACAGTATCACCAAGGTTGGAAGAGACCTCATAGATCATCAAGTCCAACCTGTTACCACAGAGCTCAAGGCTAGACCATGGCACCAAACACATGATAAAAGACATTTCTGAGGCAGAGTCCCTTAAATGTCCTAAAAGATCCTTGACAATTCATGGTCCATGGCTACTGAGGAGCATAAACAGCCTCACAGAGAGACCAATCCCAAATGCTTTGCCATTACATTGCCTTGGCATGCAAAGAGGATCCAAGGGCTGAAAGAATTCTGCTGTGAGGATAGGCTGAGGGAGGTGAGGTTGTGCAGCTTAGAGAAGACTCCAGGGGGACCTTATAGCTGCCTTCCAATACCTGAAGGGATCCTGCAGGAAGGCTGGGGAGGGATTTTTCATAAGGGTGTCTGCAACAGAACAAGGGAGGATAGTTTTAATCTGAGGAAAAGTAAGGATCTTAGGAAAAAGCTCTTCAGTACAGGCACGGAGGGACTTGGGAATAGGTTGCCCAGGGAGGTTGTGGATGCCTCCTCTCTGGGTGCATTCAAGGATAGGTTGGATGAGGCCTTGAGCAGCTGAGTCTAGTTGAGAGGTGTCTCTGCCCATGGAAAGGAGGTTGCAGTAGGTCATCTCTAGCATCCCTTCCAACCTAAGCCATTCTATGATTCTAAGATTAGGGTAGTGCTTGTCCTCTCGGTACCAGGGCAAAGGGAAATGGTGGAGTGTTTCCTTCTTTCTTTGCCAATGATATTCCATATATTACATTCTTTGATAAGCTTTGTTTGTTGTATCTGGCTTTTTCAGACTCAGCTGATGGTACAAATGAAACTATTTTAGGCAGAATGATAATAGAATGAAAACTTATAGTGGCTTATTTGAAAGTAAGGACTTGTCTTTCTCTGCTGCAATGCAAAAATTACATTTTTGGCAACAACTAAACTGCCCTTGTAGTGAAAATGTTTATTTGAGGGAGAAAAAAAAATAGTAAGAAAAAAAGAAAGCTTTCAACTGTAGCAATTGCTATTGCAATAAAATCTTGGAAGATCTAGTAATACTCAACAAAAGACTTTAGTGAAAGCAAAGACAAAATAAGTATTTGAGGGGGAAAAAAAAAAAAGTTAAAAAAGGAGGCATAAGTCTGGCCTCAATTATTTTATCGTTTCTACCCACAGAAGCAAGAAATCCTGTGGGAGGATAGAAAGCAGCAGATGATTTAAAGGGTGCAATATCTCTTATTTTGCCCAAGAAAAGCTTTTTATTTTATTAGTTTCCCTATTGAGCAATTTTCAAAGGTGAAAGGAAAGGAACAAATGAATCGATGTAATAATTCTAAGAGAAAAGTGAAGTTTAATAACAAGTAGATGTAACGTATGATCAGGTCTAAGAAAAGCCTTTCAGATGATAGTTCTGTGTTAGCCTTTGACAAGATGTGGCTGGAAGATGATGTGTTGCATTTTGCATCCTTTTCTGTTAAGTTACAGTGAAACTCTGTCTTTCCTCCTTGGTTCTTTCTAGCATGCCACTGTTAGATGAAAGTGGCTCTATTTTTCTTTTCCTTATCTTTTGTAACTGTTCACAAAAGTAACATTATACCTGGGGAAGCATCAGCTCCTTAACTGCTTTCACTCACAACGATCAAAAAGAGAAATGCAAATTAACACAAGCTAAAAGCAGTAGGCATTTGCACAGAGATGATATGGGACTTAATAGATTAAAATATCTTACTATATTACTGCTACCCACAAATCAGCAGAAAAGTTTAAGTGCTGCATTTATAGATCACCTGCCAAGAATCAATCACCCTGACTCTACTTATTTCCTTGCTCTTTGGGTCACTTTATATGTAGACTACAGCTTGGACTCCTGGTCAGGGCCACAGGGCAGGGACAAGCAGACAGAACAGAAAAGACAGTAGGAGTCCATGCTGTGACTTTGTCTTAAAACTATCGGTTCAAAACCCACAAAAATTCAGTTGCTCAGTATCTGATGCATTATGAATCCTCCTCAGCAACTGCTGCTGTCATAAACATAATAAATAAGCTGCACTGCTTGATGTTTTAAGTTGAACTCAGTAAATACTTTGGACCTCACAAAGTCATTATAAAATACTACAAAGCAAATCCTTCAGATTCAAATATGTCACACATAAATCTTCTAAAATAAAGGATGGTGGAAAAAAAGGTATCTAAAAAATTACCTTAACTTAGCAAGTACAAAAAGATGTAAGCAAAAGGAATGTGCTTCATCTACTTACAGAAAAAGACTCATCAGATGGTAAGACAAGCACCATCTCAATGAAAGGTGACTTGGGGATCAAGTCCTTGTCATCTGAAAAATGAAACCTTCTCAGACTGTAAACACTAAATGGTCAAGACTTCTGTTTTACAAGGTTTATGATGAATTATGCAAGGTGGTAGATTGAATGAACCAGAGCAAGGTCCTCTAGTCCAAAGCATGGGCGAAGTACTACAGCCTAGTGTGTTCTTTGCATGGCTGTATTGTTTATAGATTGGATTCTATTGAATGACTCCAAAACCCACAGGGTTCCTTGGGCATGTTTTGTAATAAGGTAGTGAAGTCACAAAGCAAAAGAGAATAGAGACAAACAGTCTGAGCAGATTAAAAAATAAGAGATGGACTATGTCTTCCTTCTGGGTCAATTCTTGGAAGCAAACAAACAATTCAAACAGGAATTACAGTTTGAGGAATGTTCAGTAGAGAAATACTTAAGGTTTGTGGGAGGACAAAGCAGTCTATTCTTGGTAAAAACTTTCCAGGTGATCTCCCATTCACTCTTACTTAGTTTCAAACTAAATCATAATTTGTTTCCTATGGCTCTCTAAAGCTGACAAACCTAAGTGTACCCCTTTTCCAGAAAGTAAGAAGGGAAATTCATGAACCTCAGAAATAACAGTTCTACTTGAAGGAAAAAGCTGAAAGACTGAGTTGCCGTCCCTGGAGGTGTTCAAGACAAGACTGGATGAGGCACTTAGTGCCATGGTCTAGTTGATTGGACAGGGCTGGGTGATAGATTAGACTGGATGATCTTGGAGGTCTTTTCCAACATGGTGGATTCCATGATTCTATGAATAGAAATTGCAATCCTGGTTTGAAATTTTTCATGTAGAAAAATAATAATGACTGCCTAAGCCCTTCACATAATGTAAAATAACAAGACATAAGTATCCTTCACTTCCAAACATCCCAAACCTGCTGACCTGTATGAAGCAGAATGGGAGCACCAGCAGTTTCATTCCTTTTCTGTCTCATGGTTGTGTGCTTAATAGTATGCAGTCATTAACAAAGTGTACCTTCATGCCTACTGTACATGAGGAGAGGCTGAGGGAGCTGGGGTTGTTTAGCCTGGAGAAGAGGAGGCTCAGGGCAGACCTCATTGCTGTCTACCTGAAGGGAAGTTCTTCCCATTACTTCCCTACCTGAAGGGAAGTTGTAGCCAGGTGGGGATTGGTCTCTTCTGCCAGGCAACCAGCAATAGAACAAGGGGACACAGTCTCAAGTTGTGCCAGAGGAGGTCTAGGCTGGATGTTAGGAGGAAGTTCTTCACAGAGAGAGTGATTGGCATTGGAATGGGCTGCCCAGGGAGGTGGTGGAGTGGCCGTGGCTGGAGGTGTTGAAGCCAAGCCTGGCTGGGGCACTTAGTGCCATGGTCTAGATGACTGGATAGGGCTGGGTGATAGGCTGGAGTGTATGATCTTGGAGGTCTCTTCCAACCTGTTTGATTCTCTGATTATGATGTGCTTAAAAGCAGTTTAAACTGAACTATAACAGCGAGTGAAGCGCAGTAGCGTCTTGCTCGATTCTCCCCTGTGTGCTTGGAAAGTATACGACTTAATTTCACGCATTTGGGAGAGAAAAATAAGTATGTCATTAATAGTCTGTAGATGGTATGTATTTTGAAGCTTTTAATATGCCTAAATAAGCGGCTTTGGGTATTCTTGTGAACAACGATTATTCGCTCAGCTCTCCCGAGCAACGTGACAGTGTTGCCAGTCAAAAGAATTCACAAATCTTAAGCTGGACACTTCAGAACCATGAGATTTCAATTAAAAATTACATTTTTTTACTCTTGCCTTCTGATTCTTATTTTCATCTTCAAAGTTCAACCAATGCCTACTTGCAAGTTTCTTCACTATTCTAAGAGCTTAAAAGAAATCAAAATTTTCATATAATTGCCAAGAAGTGGAAACCAAGACTTGAAGCACATTAAATACTGTAACAAAGACAGTTGTGAAGCCTGAGCAACTCCTGTTTCAAAAACAAGCTTATGTATAATCTTTTGGAACTTCTTGATGATTGAAATTCATGGCTGACAGAGGTCTCAGAGCTACTCCCAGGCTTATCATTCATGCTATATTCTTCGAAAACCCCACTGGGAATTCATATGACGACTTCAATGGAGCCGTGTTGATGGACACCAGAAGGTGATCTCAAAGTTCACCAAAAAGAGATGCTATCTTCACTAAAAACTCTGTTCAGAGCTAACCAGAATCTTGAAAGTGCATATTTTTACCCATAAAGTGAAATCTAAATACATCTGCACCTTGACTTTGCTTGTCTTAAAATATTTGAGCTTCCTTTGATAATATCAAGTTCTAGTGCCTCAGAAATATATTTCTCAGTCCTTCTGGGTTCCTGCTTTGGTGGCAAGTTTCGTCCTTTGATCTCAATGCAAGAGTTTTTCCTGGTGTGATCTTTGCTCCCACCTTCTTCTGGCCTACATCCAAAAAACAAACATTTTTATTTCTCCCATTAGATTTCAGCTTTTGGGTATTTTGCTTTATTGGAGCTGGCAACATAGTGCTATTTAAGCATAGCTCCATCTGTTAGAGTCAAGTCCTGCAAGTAGGGTGTCACGTTAGATTTCATGTTATCATTTGTTGTGTAGTCTGGGCTTTAACAACGGCAATGACCAAAAAAAAGCTCACTATAAAACAGTTACTTTTATAAATTCCTTTGAGAGCTCTCCTACTGTTGTTGCAGGACCTTGTTGTGTCTTTAGGAATTCAGTACCAGAGAGAAAACAGAAGGGGTGAGTGCAGTCTGGCTTTGCTGCTTGTGCTTCCTCCTTCTACCTGAAGGGAGAATGTAGCCATGTGGGGGTCGGTCTCTTCTCCCAGGCAACCAGCAACAGAAGAAGAGGACACAGTCTCAAGTTGTGCTGGGGCAGGTATAGGCTGGATTTAGGAGGAAATTATTCACAGAGAGAGTGATTTGCCATTGGAATGGGCTGCCCAAGGAGGTGGTGGAGTCGCTGTCCCTGGAGGTGTTCCAGACAAGACTGGATGAGGTACTTAGTGCTATCATCTAGCTGACTGGACAGGGCTGGGTGATAGGTTGGGCTGGATGATCTTGGAGGTCTCTTCCAACCTGGTTGATTCCATTATTCTATGATTCTATTCTATGATTCTCTCTCCATATCACCTGCATGTCCTAAGCATGCATGTGCATTTGCATGCCAGCACTACACCTAATGGAAAATATCATAGGCCTAAAATAAACCTGCCATTTGGAGATGGAGCATTCAGATTTGAAAATGAATGTGTCTGTCCTTCATTGCTCAGCTCCAGAGTCGTTGTTCAGTAGGACATTAGATCCAACACTGGAAGAAGAGATATGGTTGACTTTTATCCCAGCATGATAACATTTGTGTTTTACAGTCAGTGCTCCCCAGCCAAAAGGGATCTGGATGGGAATCAATGCCTAACAAAAGGCATTGCTGAAGCCTTTCTGTGTACATACCAAATAGATCTGATGAACACAATCATTTCTTCCCAGTTTCCTAGACTGACATTGCTGCTTCTGTTTCTTTTTCTCCTCAAAATGACATAGCCTCTAAAAACATTTAAAATTTGACACTGCCTACAGTCCAGAGATATTTATGACAGAATATATAGAAACTTCTGCAACCTATTTAGTGCTTGTCTTTTCACAAGGAATACTCACATCTCACCTTGCAGGTCTTGAGGATCATATTTGCTTGAGAAAACCATGACATGCACATTTAAATTTTGCTTTGTCTTTGATGCTTCATCAATATTGTATTTCTTCAGCCCCCCCAAAAATGGCTCTTCAGGTGTAAGGGTTTTGCTGAGTTTCTCCTTTCTCCTTTAAGCAGTTCTCAGTCTGTTTTTTAACAAATAGGAGCATTAATGTTTACAGCCTGGCAACTTCCAAAGATGGACTTGCAATATATACTACCCATACAGCTTCACCAAAGGCAATGGAGTCCCACGGTAGAAAGCACAGTCAGCATATCTCACACCATCCTGCTCAGAGAGACACCACAGTGGAAAGCAACCAAGTGCTGACAGACCATCTCCACTGCAATAGTGAGAGATCCAGCCATGAAAGCACTTCTCAAGGGACAGTCACATTTCCTCTCAATGTTAGGATGGACTCAAGTGCTGCAAGGTGGGCTGTTAAGGAGGATCTGACACCACAGAAGTAATTGACACTAAAAGGGGTGACAGTACCACTTAGTCTCCCAGTGGCCATGCAGAGTAGCAGGGCAGCTTTCCTACCACAAGAACCTAGCAGACTCTCTTCAGAGCAGCCATGAAAGGAAGCTGTAAATATGAACAGGGGAAGTGAGCTGCAGCCACAAGGTTGGGAGGCCTGAGCTGCAGCCTTGATGCAACCCTCACAGACGACCACACAGCCAGCTAGCCCAGGTACCTTTCACTTTTAACAGCAAACAGCTGAGGAACAGCCACATCTTAACCGGAGGGCCTCTGCTGAGCAAATGTGAGCCATGAATTGTAGGGCATCAACATCAGCACAGCTGATCCAGTGCTAGTCTGCTACCGTGAGATCTGTGCTTTTAGTGCAAATAAAGTACTGTGTCAGGGGAAGGAATCAGTTAAGCCCTCCGCTATTATCTCAGTTGTCATTGTAAGCACTTTTCCAGGTTGTGTTGATGGAAGCAGCTATTTCAATTCATCCACAATTTTTCTCTCAAGCAGATATGACCAGATTATTTGCTCTCAATGGAATGTTAACCAGCAAAGTAGATGCAGTGGCCAGAACACAGGACACTGCGACTTTCCTTAATGGCCATATTGGACTGGCGGTTTGGACAGAACTGGTGTGCTGGATGTTGTGCAAATAGCACAAAGAAATTGTGTTCATAATACAAAATTAGCAGCAAAATTATCTGATACCTCCTACTTTCACAGGTGATTAGTAATCCATTTTAAACCTCCAGGCTGGAACAATCAAAGCTCAAACTATTGTACTAGAGTTATACTGTCACTGGTCTTGCCCAGAAAGGCTGTTGGGATACCTGGGGCTGTGCATTTTAATCCAGTTAAGCTGGAATCTTCCTTCTTGGTTAGTTAGTGGTTGTCCTGTACACGTTGAAGGAATTGTGGACAGCTGGAAAACCCTCTCCGTGCCACAAGGGCACAGCTTGTAATGGCACCATAACCTAAGCCTGGCCTGCAGTGATTCCTGGTTTTAGAAAGAAAAGGAGACAACAGCAAACACTGAGTTATGCACAGCTTGTGCAACTGGCACTCAAGATGATAGCACAACACTGGAATTCAAGAGATCTTTTGTTTTGTTTGTCTTTCTTGTATTCACAGTTGCAAACATCAAAGACTGACTCAGTCACAGACCAACAGACATATTTCAGTACCAGGATACATTAGAACAGCTGCTGCCTGATCAGGTGAAACATCCTTCGGGGCCATTGTCATCAACAGTGCTGTAATTTATATCGGTAGCAATGCAGGGAAGCAAAAGCAATTGTTGTTCAGGTACTAGCAGTCCTCAGTGGGACAGCTTATCTTTCTCCAGGAGTTATCCCCTCCAGTTTAGGGAAGGATGAAAAAATGGAAGATGAGAGCTGGTAAGCAGCTAAGTAGAATTAGATCTTGCATTGAAAAAAATGGAAGATGAGAGCTGGAAAGCAGCTAAGTAGAATTAGATCCTGCATTGGCACATTATAGCCTACAGTAATTCATACCTAATGGATTTAACAATTAATTTAGTAGTCAGTGGACAAATACATGTCAGCATGGTTTGGACAATTCCTGTAGGCTTTAAGATGGACCATTTCTTTAATGGATCACACTGTTCATTTTATGCTGCATTATAAGTGCTTTGTGCACAGATTCCCAGAAGTCTAACAGAGAGTGGTCTAGTGGAGAGTGTTCCTGTCCACCCATGTCCCTACCCAAAGTCCCTTCCAACCCAGACCACTCTATGAATCTATGAGAATACCTCTCCTAGGTATGTAGAGATTTTTCCATCCTGTCACCTTCCCACTTTGCAGACAAAGCTGATATCTCTTGCATAATCAGATGCTTCCTCACTGCTCTGCTGGCCACAGAGAGGCTCAGAACATCTGTCCTGTCCTCAGAAAGAGCTGAGCTAAGGATATCACAAAAGCAGACCTGGTTTGAGCAAAGATGGTCCCATCAGTACCTCAACCATCTTTAGAGCACCAGCACCGCTCATGCTCTTTTCTAGCAGCCTTTAGAAGCCTGAGCTAACCTTTGCATGCTTTTAAACAACACGAGTGGAAGTTGAATCAGGATTTGGTCTGAGACATTTGTCTGTAGTGACATGTTACTGACATACCCACTCTCATTCAAGAAGCCTGTGACAGACTTGAAATTTGGCCTGATAACTTTTACTACAGTCTGTGCAGTGCTGTATCTGGAGAAAGTGACTTCTTTCCAGGGTACTAATTCCCCACAGGGATTGTGCCAGACACTAGTGGAAGGTTTCCCTTTCAGAACTGCTTTCAGATCTTCACCCTTACTTTCTTTTTATTCAGTCTTACTTATCGCTTTTTTTTTTAACTGGAAGTTATTTTTCCCCACATTAGTATTTATAGACCTTAATGCTCTAGACACCTCTATTTCTAGGCAGCGATGAGCTCCTCCTCCCAAGCATATTTTGTCTCCTTTTTGCATTCATCTTCTGATACTGTGCTGCTGAACCAAGATGGGATTAAAATAACAAGAAAAGCACTAGCATTTTTGATCAGACAATTCTAGGAGGGCTTAAAATGCCCTATGATTCACATACAGATACTGAACAACTTAAGACTCCTTCCCAAGCTTCTGAAACAAAAGAAGATAGGCTTAGTCCACCCACTTCTCCATTTGGACTGGTCCAAGGTGATATACCCTACCGTCAGATAAAGCAGATGTGAGTCAGTCTGTGGAATTAAAACTGTCAATGGCTATAGCTCTAATTTTAGATATGAAGTAGTCAACACAAGACAGATATGTCATTCCTACTCCACAAGTCTTTTTTTTTTTGCAGATTCCTCTCTATATCTAAGCTCTCTGATGATCTTCTCTGCACCAAGGCAGAGGAGACTGCTTTGGTAAAAAGATGTATATTACTTTAATCTTAAATTTTCCTCCCTTTGCACATAGGCAGTTATGGAGTTGTTTGGGTTTTTGTTTTGTTTGGGTTTTGTTGTTGTTGTTTGGGTTTTTTTTTTGTTGTTGTGGTGGGGTATTTTTTTCCTATTTATGTGCCTAAAACCAGCCACGTAAGACTGCTTAATTGTGTATAGTTACAATAGCTATAATTTCTGCCCAGGGTTTGTTGTTCACAAGTCCTTTTCACTTAAACTTCCTGCCTCATATTTTCACCACATTTCCCCACACCATCATCATGAAAGAAAAGAGAACACCTCCAAGCAATTAGTCATTGTAAATAATAACATGATTAAGGATGGAAAAGGTGGTTAAAATGGAGGGATGAGTTGGCTGCTTGCATGCAGTCTATTCAGTTAAGTCAGCAACAGTGAACATAGCACCCTGCTGTCCGTGCTTCAAATGTAGGAACACAGGGCCAGAGTTAGATATAAAGTTAGAAGTCAGGCTCAGAAAGGGAATGAGAAAGATAAAGAAAAACCTTCACTGAATGTGGTGAGCTGCTTCACAGGTTTCCTCTTGAGATCTGTTAAGTTAGACCCCAGATTTCATGGTGAAGTAAAAACCTTTTCTCCTGAAATACATTTTTTAAGTTAACAAAAGCCAAAAAGATATCTCAGACCTGAGGGTGGTTTTCACTTGGACAGTAGTTTGGGGTTCAGCATTTTCTAAATCCTGACAGAAAAAAAAAAAAAAAAAAAGGAGGGGGTAGAAAATGTGGAAGCCTTTCACAAATTCTAGCAACTATAGAAACAAAGTTGTCCATTCTGTGCGTGAAGGAGCACTGATGTATGACTAACATCATGTTCACAAAATAAAACTGTTGTGCGCTTAAATCCTTCTGTTCAAATCCTTCCTTCTGTTCCATGGGAATCCTTTCTCACTCATCCTGTTACAGGAATGATTTTCCAACTGCTGAAAAAGGTGCAGTGAATGCAGAGAATTATTCAAACACCACTTAATCATGTAACTCATGGTGGCAGAGGGCTGTGAGAAGCAGCAGGATCAGCTTGCAATCCATGAACACATAATGTGTCAGGACAAATAAAAATTGCACCTCCATGATACTTTTCTTCAAAACCACACATTTCTTCTTTATTTTTTTCTCTGAGCCTCTTTCTGAAGCACTGCAAATTAAAAAACTCAGGTGCAGCAGCACTTTGATCTAGCACTTAAAGCTTACTCACTGACTCTCTGAAGCAAAAGAGCAGCCTGTGTTGCTTTCTATCTACCTTGTAGGTATAACCTCTACTGGTTTAAGTAGTAGCAAGTGCACTGTGTTTCTACTCTTGTAGTGAAATCTCTTTTTTTAGATCACAGAATGGCTTAGCTTGGAAGGGACCTTAGAGATCATCTACTTCAACCTCCATTCCATGGACAGGGACACCTTTCAACTAGACTCAGCAGCTCAGGGCCTCATCCAGACCTTGAACACTCCCAGGGAGGAGGCATCGTAGAATCATAGAATCAACCAGGTTGGAAGAGACCGCCAAGATCATCCAGTCCAATCAATCACCCCGCCCTGTCCAATCAACTAGATCATAGCACTAAGTGCCTCATCCAGTCTTTTTTGAACACCTCCAGTGACAGCGACTCCACCACCTCCCTGGGCAGCTCATTCCAATGGCAAATCACTCTCTCTGGCAACAACTTCCTCCTAACATTCCATCCTAGCATCTACAACCTCCCTGTGCAGCCTATTCCAGGATCCCACCACCCTTGTACTGAGTAACTTCTTCCTAAGATACACTCTAAACCTGTGCTCCCTCAGCTTAAAACCATTCACCTTCATCCTATTGCTAGCAACACTTACAAAAAGCCCCTCTCCAGCCTTCCTATAGGATCCCTTCAGGTACTGGAAGGCTGCTCTAGCATCTCCCCAAAGTCTTCTCTAGGCTGAACAACCCTCAGAGGTGCTCCACCCCTCGAATCACCTTTGTGGCCCTCCTCTGGACTCATTCCAATAGCTCTCTATCCTTCTTATGATGGGGACACCAGAACTGGACATAGTATTTGAGGTGGGATCTCACAGGAGCAGAGTAAAGGGGCAGAATCACCTCTCTTGCACTGCTGGCCACATTCCTCTCAATGCAGTCCAGGATATGATTTGTCTTCTGGGATGTATGAGTGTTCTGCTGGCCCATGGTAATCTTCTCATCAACCAATACATCCAAGTCCTTTTCTTCAGAGCTTCTTTCAACCCACTCTGCACCCAGCCTGTATTTGTGCCTGAGATTGGCCTGACCCAGATGCAGGACCTTGCACTATGACTTGTTGAACCTCATGCAGTTGTCACTGGCCCACTTCTCATAGATAGGAATTCCACTGCAGTATCTCATATAGAAATGTTTGTTAATTTATTCTTTTAATGACTGCCAATTGGCTCATCTATGAGGAGTACAGATAGATTTTTGCTCTGTTTGAACTGTTTTACAGCTCCCAGGAGAACAGAACCTTTCAGAACACACTGTTTTTTTAAACAACCAAAGCCAAAACCAGTAATTACTGTCAGAAAGGACTAATAGAAAATATCTGCTGGAGTTGTCCTGGGATACCCCAAATTCCTCTCTTTTCCCTCTCACTTCATGGGTTTGAATGGGAGAAGAAAGGTGCAAAAACCTGCTTCCCTCCCCCCACACACCCTGCAGGCTTGAAGGAGGGCAGCAAAAGGTCCTTACTACATGTGAGCTGACCCGTGTGGAAGCCCATGCTGAAATCTGGCTGTGTTTTCACACACATGGTAAATGGACATTTTGTCTACAAAAAGGATAAATAGAGCAAGGGTTCCCCCCCTGAGACTACCCATCTTGAGAGTCCCCTGCCACTGCAAAGGACAAGTTCCTGCTGTGACTGGACCATTCCCACTTTTGTATGGCTCCTACCTTTGTAGAGCTCTTGGGTTTATCCCATCCCTGCTTTTGGATGGTTCTCCCCACTTTTGCACCCTTTTGTGCAAACTGGCAGGCTTGGCAAGCCTGGGGTCCTTTGAGAGAGAGAGAGAGACAGCAGAATCTGGACCACCCTCTCTCAGACCCTATCAGTAGCCAACTTTCTGGCTGCCTCCCGGACTGGGGGACCCTAGCAGTTTTGGCTCTCCCCTGCTGCTGCGAAGGGAGCATCATTCCACGACCATCCCACTCAGGAAGAAGTGCTCAAGACATTTCTGAGTTTGGTGGCTCTGTCACTTGGCTAAGGGCTTTTGCAGTGTGGATCTCTATTATTGGATGTTGCCTGTAATCTCAGAAGGCTGCTCCTGCAGAGGAATCCAGTAAGGGATCATTGCCAAATGTCTATCTCACCTCTGTGAGTAAGCTTTTCCCTTCATCTTCTGCTTAGCCTGATTGATAGTGCGGTATAGCTGTGTTTATAGCTTAGCCTCTTCCATTTCCTGATTTCCTAAATATCTAAATTTATCTAAAATTCCTTTTTTTTTTTTTTTTGGAAGATATTCCCAATCAAACTGAATCTGTTAATAAACTAAATTAATTTTGTATATAGTTTTGGGGGCAGGGTTCCAGGACAATCATATTTTTTCTATTTCCTGACTCGGCCACGTTAATTCCCTGCCTCCACAACAGAAGTAAAAGAGGAAACAGTAAGAAATGTAGCTTATATTAAAAAAAAAAAATATTCTTCCATTACTAGGAAAATGTTAGCAGTATTCTAAATGCTGTGGTTTCATGATTAGTAGTGCTCATAAATGCAGCAATATTCATTTTGGACAAAACTTCAAATGTAGACACTGATGAGGTGCTGCAAATGTACTGAGAATGAGATCAATACATTCAAATCCTAAAATGCATTTGGATGAATGGTATTACTCTGTGATGGGAAGCTTGAACATTAGTGGTAAACTCTCATTATTGTAACTGTTCACTAACACATTCACTTCATTAACTTCACTGAATACCCAGAAATCATACTGCCATACAAGAAGTGCTTGACTTACATCTTACACCTAGTGATTTTACAAGCTAAAAACGAATTTTCTTGTGGTTTTACACCAGAGTTTGTGCCAGGGAGCAGCAGCAGCTGACTGCTGCCATAAGGGAAGCTGAGTGGGATTCAGGGGTGACAGCAGAAGCAGGGAGCTTGAAAGGACCGTGCTGAGCGGAATGCAGGACGCTGAAAGGGTCAGTGTCTGGTTGAGAGTCATTGATTAGGATCGGCCTAAGTCCCATGATCAGAGGGCAAGTCCATAGGGAGGAGGTAAGCGTGAGGTCAAGCTAGGAAATCAAGCCAACACTGAATGCACTCAGGTTGTGGCAGCACACACATGCCACAGAATGTTCAACACCAAGCCACTTCAAAACACATCCATTAATTTGGGGATTATATTAATCTATATTATGCTTATTATTTTGAAGTAGACTAAATTCTTACCTAAATAACACCTTAATTGCAAAAAAGGAGGAGAGACAGCACTATTATTTGAAAGCTGTGACTGTGCTTCCTGTGTGCATTAGAAATGAACCACACAGAGCTGTTGAATATTTGCATGCACCACAGACATGCCATAAAAGACAACAGGAATCTCAGATTCCCTGAGACACCAGTGTGAGAATGTTTCCCTGGACTGTAGGAAATGCAGGATTCATTTCCTGCTGTGCCATTCTCCCCCTTAATAAGAGCTCAAAATCTTAGCACTGAATATTGTAACTGCACTGAGAGGCATTAGCCAACTTTACAAACATCCTGTCCTGCTTTCCCAAAACAAAATCATTCAAACTGGCAGAGTTCCAGAGAGGGCTGGCTTTTTCAGATATTTGCATTTTTAATAAATCAAGGCATGTGTAGCCCAGACAGACAACTGTGTCCCAGGCTGCAGCAAGAGAAGTGTGGCCAGCAGGACAAGGGAGGGGATTCTCTCCCTTTACTCTGCTCTCATCAGACCCCACCTGGAGTACTGTGTGCAGTTCTGGCACCCCCAGCACAAGAAGGACAACAAACTGTTGGAGTGTGTCCAGAAGAGGGCCACAAAGATGATCAGAGGGCTGGAGCACCTCTGCTATGAGGACAGGCTACAAAAGTTGGTGCTTTAGAGCCTGGAGAAGAGAAGACTTCATCCTTGTAGCCCTCCACTGGACCCTCTTCAGCAGATCCCTGTCCCTCTCAAACTGGAGAGCCCAAAACTGAACACAGTATTCAAGATGAGGTCTCACCATGGCAGAGGGGAAAGAGAACCTCCCTTGATCTGCTGGACACACTCTTCTTAATACATCCCAGGATCCCATTGGCCTTCTTGGCCAAAAGGGCACATTGCTGTCTCATGGTTAACTTGTCATCCACCAGCCCTCCCAGGTCCCTCTCCACAGGGCTGCTCTCCAGCAGATCACCTCCCAACCTGTACTGGTGCAGTTTATTATTCCTCCCCAGATGCACGACTCTGCACTTGTCCTTGTTGAACCTCATTTGATTCCTCTGTGCCCAGCTGTCCAGGTCTCTCTGGATGGCTGCACAGCCTTCAGCTGTATCAGCCAAGCCTCTTAGTTTGGTATCATCAGCAGACTTGCTGAGCAGACACTCTACCCCCTCATCAATGTCATTGATCAAGATGTTGAAAAGGGCTGGACCCAGCATTGATTCCTGGGGAACTCCACTGGTTACAGCTCTCCAGCCGGACTTGGTACCATTCTTTGATCTCTACCTTGTAGTCAGTTCTTAGTCCACCCCACTGCCTGCTCTTCCATCCCACCCTTTCTGAGATTGCTCACCAGAACATCATGGAAGACAGTGTCAAAGGCCTTACTAACGTCAAGATAGACTACATCCACTGGTCTTCCTGAATCTACCCATTCAGTTATGTCATCATAGAATGCTATCAGGTTAGTCAAGCACGTTAGGAAAGGGTTCTCTACAGTGAGGGTAGTGAGATACTGGAACAGGTTGTTCAGGGAGGTTGTGGATTTCCCTCCCTGGAGGTGTTCAAGGCCAGGTTGGACGAGGCCTTGAGCAACCTATTCTAAGGGAAGGTGTCTCTGCCTATGGCAGGGAGCTGGAACTGGATGATCCTTGAGGTCCCTTCCAAGCTAAATCATTCTATGCTTTGAGAGAAGCTGCTTCTTAAGAAATCTATTAACTCAAGAAAAAAAAAATCTGAAGCAGCTCTACTTCCTACAGAGAATCACAGAACATATCTGGTTGGAGGAGACATCAAAGATCATCCTGTCCAATGCTCAAACTAGCACTGAAGAATCAAAAATAAACCATATCCCTAAGCACCAGGTCCACAGAGTACTTGAACATCCCCAGGGATGGTGTCTACGCCGCCACCACCCTGGGCAGACCATTCCAATGTCTGATAACCCTTTCAGCAAAGGAATACTTTCTAACATCCAGCCTGAACCTCCACTGACAAAGCCTGTAACCACTTCCTCTAGTCCTGTCACTTGACACCAAGGAGAAAAGACTGGCCTTCTCACTCCAAACTCCCTTCAGGTAGTTGTAGAGAGTAATGAGGTGTCTCCTCAGCCTCCTCTTCTCCAGACTGAGCAACTCCAGCTCCCTCAGATACTCCTCACAGGCCATGTGCTCCAGGCCCTTCACAAGGTGATGATCAACTCCCTGTTCCTGCTGGCCACTATGTTTAATATAAGCCAGGATGCCATTGACTTACTTGGCCACCTGGGCACACCTCTCACTCATGTTCAGTTGACTACCAAACAATATCCCCAGGTCCCTCTTCACACAGAATAAATCACAGCCTAAAAGGGTAAGACCAATGAAGAACAATAGAAAGAAATAATTACATCTTGACAGGAGAGAAATAGAGTGGTTGAGTGACCTACCCAGTATAAATCTTCCTAGCACCTCACTCAAAAGGCTATTTAAGCTTTTTAAAATGCATTCCTCTTATTTTCCATCCTATATAATAAATACTAGACAGCTGCTTCATTCTCATAAGTGTGAATCTTTAATTCTTCTTCTGTCATCTGTTTTAAAAGAGCAGAGGATGATTTTGCTGTGATAAAGCTCTGGAATCATAATATATAAATCTGTTTGTGATTTGTAAATGTCAGTACACACGGTACTCAGGCATTTGATTACTGACTGCCTCTAGCATATAAACTAGCATATTAAAACCTTAGCATTCTTGTCAGAATTTATTCATCTTAATGCTCCTGGAAACATCTCTCCCATGCAGAAGTAATTTCCTCCAAGGTTTTTTAAACAGTCCTTCAGTTCAGCTATTCCACCTTTCTATGTAAATGGCAGAATCTGTGCCAAAACCTCAATGCTACCAACAAGTTCACAAGGTCACATGCTTGAAGTGTTTAGCTTCCTTAATTTTGAGGCATAAGTACAAAACAAGACATCTAGAAGCCTTCAAAGACATCCCAGTTACAGTCACAGAGCGGTGTTGCATGCGACTCCCACATCTATGAATATAAATAGGTACTGGGGCTAAAGCTGTGAAAAAGAAAATTCTCTCCCACCCACCTGACAAAAAGTCAGATAGTCACAAAAAAGTAACAAACAAATATCATCTAGTCTCTGTTGGAAAATGAACTTCTCTCTCCTTAGTTATCCATCTCCTGCTCATCTTGTTTGACAGAGCCACCTCTCATCCTTCTTACTCAGATTCTTCACAGTGGAATTCACCTTTGCCTTCTTACTGCTATCACTGAATAGCAAATCTGTCTTTGGTTCGGCACAGAGGAGAAATAAACATCATCTTCCGCTCCACAAGCTTGCAATTTGAGTAACCTCCATGTACCTTGTTTTACTTTCTGTACATTCAAAAATTGGCACTTCGAGCACCCTGCACTGCCACAAAGTGATGTGGAGCAGTGCAAACTTCAGTGCTTCCATTTCAGAGGTACAAATACAGATAGACAGCTAAAGCATCTTCCCTATTAAGACCTGCTCTACTCCATGTGTTCCAGCCTGTTCTTTCCTTACAGTCCATAAAAACACACACTATAAATTTACATAGTGTGATACAAATCTATTTAAAGTATAAAACACAGGTATTGTTTTGAACAGAAGGCCTGATTTTTTTCTTGTCTATTCAGGACTATTGTTTGCATACTAGAGTTAAATTTTGGTTTTCTCAAAGCCAATTCAATAGTAGAAAGATTAAGCACTAATGAAGTACCTGAAAGAGACTACAAGAAGGCTGGAAATGGACTGTTTTCAAAGGCCTGTAGTGATAGGATGAGGGGACGATGGTTTTAAATAAGAGGAGAGTAGATTTAGGTTGGACACTAGAAGGAAGTTCTTTATCATGACAGTAGTGGAACACTGGAACAGTTTGCCCAGGGAGGTAGTAGAGGTGCCATCCTTGAAAATACTCAAGATCAGGCTTGACAAGGCTTTGGGCAACCTGACTTAATGGAAGATGTCCCTGTTTACTGCAGGGAGGTTGGACTAGATGACTTTTGCAGGTCACTTCCAACCCAAACCATTCTATGATTCTTTGAGGATGAAAACACTTTGTAGTACATCCAGTAAAACAATCACTCCTGGATGAATGCAAAAGAATTATTCAATAGACTGTATTACAAGGTTCAAAATAACTCCTTCCAATAAGTTACTCATTGTTTTATCTTGTCATTTCAGTGCTTTTGTCTTCCTGAATTTAACTTTGAGGAATAGCAAGGCAATCTTTTTCCATCTAATTTATAACTGACAGCATGACACATTCTCTAGAAGCCTGCCCAATGAACATTCTCTGGATTTATTTTAAGGTTTGGGTTTTCTTTTACACACAACAACAAGATATAGCTAATTTTTTTATATATATTTTTTTAACCAGTTGTCTAAAATCCTGTAATTTGTAGAAGCTTCACTGGATCCCAGAAGACATAACAACAGTCCCTCATATTTATTTTCCATTAAATGGAAAAGCCATGGGAATCCTATTCTTCTGCCATGGGACAGTGGAAGGATTCCATGGTCAGTGCAGTATGTAATTAGTGAAAAACAGTACTTTGGAGCACCTTGTCAGCAACTTGCAGGGGGAATTAGATGTTCACAGCTGACAATATGCCTAAATTCTGACACACTGCATGGAAAGTTTACTCCACTGTGGCCTGAGACTGAACAATGAGCAGGAGTGAATTTGCCTGAGCATATTTTAATTCTGTTTTTCCATGGCTTACAGAAATGGATAACCTTTTTGAAAACAAACCACAGTCAGTGTCTAAGCAACAGCTAATGATCCCAGAGATGCAGTCATACTTGTCTACTCTGCAACGTGCTGGGCTTTCAACAGGAGACTGAGGAATTAAAAAGCTACTGCAGGTGGGTTTGATTCTTGCTATTCAGTTCTTGCACCTCATTTGTGCTTCCTTAAAATGAATATAATGTGACATCTTGACAGGCTGGATGAGTGGGCAGAGACCAATGGAATGAGATTTAACAAGGCCAAGTGCAGGGTTCCACACCTTAGCCACAGCAAACCCAAGCAGCATTACAGGCTGGAGACAGAGCGGCTGGAGAGCAGCCAGGCAGAAAGGGATCTGGAAGTTCTTCACAGAGAGAGTGACTGGCATTGGAATGGGCTGCCCAGGGAGTCGTTGTCCCTGGAGGTGTTCAAGAAAAAACTGGATGAGGCACTTAGTGCCATGGTCTAGTTGACTGGACAGGGCTTGGTGCTAGGTTGGACTGGATGAGCTTGGAGGTCTCTTCCAACCTGGTTGATTCTATGATCTTTGGTCTCCGTGGCTACAACAGTATCTTTCTAGGTAGAGAGAGAAAACATTTCATAGCTAGCAAAGAGAACTCAATCCATTGAGGCTTCTGCATGTGCCCACATTAAACTCTGCTAACATGTCCCTTCTTTGTCATAGCAAAAAGCATGAATTCAGGTTAGATAACACAAACCTAAGCAGAAGGAGTAGGTGGGAAGATGAAGTGTGAATCAAAGGTGGCTGTTGTGTAAATTAATACTGAAGGAGTAAAAAGTCAGCTAGTAAAATCAGTGAAAGTTCCTTGTTCCAT
This sequence comes from Tricholaema leucomelas, assembly GCA_013400475.1. Taxonomy (NCBI): domain Eukaryota; kingdom Metazoa; phylum Chordata; class Aves; order Piciformes; family Lybiidae; genus Tricholaema lacrymosa; species Tricholaema leucomelas. The sequence goes on from WAAF01014225.1 coordinate 63,259, forward strand.
CCTGGATACCATCAGCACATAGTAAAACCAAGATTTGCTTGCACCTTGAAGCAAGGATTTTTTTTTTTTCCTCTGAAGTTCAGAAAGATTATTTGTTTTAACAAAGTTCTGAGGTATTTGGCTTGTCTGAAAAGCAAATAAGTATGATTGAAAGCAAAGAAATAACATGCATTGGGACTTAATTAGTGTTTGTACTATAGCCTTTTGTGATACATTTGTCATTAGGAAATTAAATTAATTGTTTAACCCCACCAGCAAAATTCTACACTTTTGCATCCTGTGATTACAGCAGTTTCAAATTTATGCCTTACTGATTCCTGGTTATTAACAATTTAATAGTTATGTGATTAACATTTGCAATTAAGCAGTACAGTTCATGTAGCTGATTAAGGCAGTAGCATTCTCCACTGTGCACGTGTATAAGCCTGAATGATCACCTGCAACACTTCAGGAGTTACAGGTTAAGGAATTAGCCTCTGGGCCAGTTGCTTCACGTTGGGGATTTAAAGCACATACTAGATATTTTACTGTGGAATTTTTAAAACTGCCACAAACTTAGCTGTGGAGCCTTGGTTATGACAGGTTGATGCACATTTAGCTTTAGCACCAAGAAAAAGAAAAAAGCTACAGACAACCATTGAAAGATAAGGACTGACAGTATGAACAGCACTGCTTAGCCAAAGTTCCAAATCCCTTCAAATCCAAACAGCCTCAAGGGGCTGGATCTACTCAGTTTGTTGTGTTTACATAATGCCTACAATATCATCTGTTTCATGTGATGTATTCTTTGTTAGTTCATTAAGGGATAACATAGGCTGTGCTGCCAATAGACAATCCAGGGAATTAATCCTTACTTCCTAGGAGCTTCAGTGAAACTAACTTCTTTTTAACCATCACGGACAGAAAAATTCCCAAGAGTGAATATTTTGTTTCAATATTGAGGACTCAATTTCTACGACCACACAAATCCACAATCCCTGATGTACATACTCTCAATTTATATATTTTCTTACTACTCTCATACCATATCAAAGCAGTTTTCTATGATGTGCATGCCACAAGCTACCAGCAGGCTATGAAAAATCAATTTGATGGTGTCAATCGGCCATTTTTATGGACAGTCAAAACCAGGAAAAGAAACACTAGCTCTGCTTCCTACACTAGACAAAAACTGATGACTAGAGCATGTGCTGCACTGAAAAAAAAAAACCTGTGGGACTTTCAGGGAGTATTTCTAATCAAATAGAGCTCATTAGAGATTAGATGCTTATTTTAGACTTCATCAGTAATCAGAATGTGCTTGCATCAGGCTTTACTTATCCATTATTTGCACTAGTAGAGCCAGCACACAAGTTCGTTCACACAGAATAACCATTCCAACCTGAATAGTAGAAATAGTCACAGAGATATTGATCTTTGATTTAGCCCTGCCCCCATGTGGTCTGTTATGTAGTTTTCTTTTAATAAAAGTACTACTGCCAAATACTTAATAAATTTGTGATACTTTTTGCCACCTTCTATTCATATTTTCATTTTTTTTTCCATTCATTTGCACTCCAGTTTCAGCTACTACCTCCACTTCTTCCCATTTCTCAGTTTCAAGTCATTCTAACCCCAAGTGGCAACTTCTATGTATCTCCACAAATCTTCCTACAATTTGTCTATGATGTACATCTGAGTCACTGCATTGTGATAAGACTCAGGTTTGGATGAGCAGTATTATCTGAGATAGGTCTACAATTCAGAAGCAGTGCAGCACAATCAAAACACTGGACTGGAATGAGAAGTGGGGCAAATTATTAGGTCTGTTCCTGTGGATGAGCTCTGCTCTCAAATCTCTCCTCCCTCATGTACAAACAATATAAAGTAGAGAAACAGTGTGCTAGTTTGAAGCTAGCTAGAATGTTTTGGTGAGAAGAACTAGATTACAGGCTGTGAGAAGAAAACAATGGTGATGTCTAATTCACTCATAGGCTTGATGAGATGTATAAAACCAAGAACACAAACATAGATAAGGGAGTTGCTCTCCGTCTGGGCTTTAGGCTGCATTTTTTTTCTCTCTAACCTAACCTGCCATCTCTCTGATTAATCCACCTGCTTCCTAACCCCCCTAGCTAACCCTCTGATCTTCCTTGGGCACAAGGCAACATCTGGGGTAAGGTAGAGAGGGGTGGGAGAAGGTGGAAGGGTGGTTGTGCGCCCCTCAGGTTTCTGGGAGGGGTGCTGTGTTTCTGTATTATCTTTTAATTTGTATATTTCTGTATAATAACAGTATATTGTAAATATCTGCTTATATATTGTGCTAAGCTGTAAATATAAAGACTCATTCAATTTCCAGAGCCAGCTCAGTCTAGTCCAGGTGATTTCTAAAGTCGGGGGGGGGGGGGGTAGGTAACACCCAAACCATCACAAACAGTACTCCCACTAGTATAGGAAATGATGAATAATACTAGCTTGTAAAACTGAAAGTCTTCCACTTTGTACACTCTGTTGCCCTGACCTACAGATTTTCACCAAAATCCAAATGGTGTTTGAAGTGATAGCATGAAACAGATGGGTACACTGTCCTGTCTCACAGAGCTGCTTCTCTGGGCACTCAGAGATCCTGCCAGCCACACTCCCCAGCTTCATGCTTCTTTACCACATGAGGCTTCATGTGGAAGTGAAAAAAGGAAGGTTGGAAGATCAGTTTATACCAGCACAGAACAGGGAGGCATACTTGTCCAAGGGATCTCCAGCTGAGAGGACAAATAAAGTTCTAAGTGGATGAGAGATTGCACAAGTAAAAACCATATAACTGTCTTACAATCCAGCATACAGACACATACACCAATGACATTTGCAGCACTTAATAGCTAAATGAACAATTATTGACACATATGTTCAAAAAATATTTAGATTTGAAAAGGGAGGTTAGACTATGCTAAGGTTTCTCTTTTATACACTCTGAAGCAGAAATGTCAGGTTACAGGTGAACACCTTTAGAAGACATGAAAGGTAAAAGGAACAGGAGAACACTCAGGAAAAGTCCATTGTGCAGAGGAAAACTATACACTTTTGATCTGTATTGCCAAGTCACAATCAATACCTCAAACTACTTTTTTTTCCTGCAACTGTTACACTAGATGTTTTTAGACAATGCCCATCCTTGGCTAACTGTTACTACACATTTTGATGGAACAAACACTTCTGAGATCTATTCTCAGAGAAGAGTTTCCAAATATGGTACAGCATGAGATCATCTGCTGTGTTTCTGCATTCAGAAAGCACAATGTGAAGGATACAGAAGCACTGATGTCGTGGTGTCAGGTTATAGGCTGGACTTGATGATCTCAGAGGTCTTTCCCAGCCTCAATGATTCTGTGATTCTGTAACACAGATGCAGCTCTTTGGAGGCCAGGGCTGCATTAACTTCCCAAAATTGTCAACTGGTGCAGATACAAACACAAAAAAACCTTCAGATTAAATGGTTCAATGGTTAATTAAGAGAACTAAGAGAATCTGAGAATATGGCTTTGTAGCTAGAAACAGAGGGCAACATACTAATAAGGGGTATTTCCAGGCTGGCTCCTACTACACTTCAGAAACAACATATCAGTGAGGGTGGTAAGACACTGGAACGAGTTGCCCAGGGAGGTTGTGGATGCTTCCTCCCTGGAGGTGTTTAAGGCCAGGCTGGATGAGGCCTTGAGCAACCTGCTCTAGTGGGAGGTGTCCCTGCCCATGGCAGGGGGTTGGAGCTGGATGATCCTTGAGGTCCCTTCCAACCTAAACCATTCTATGATTCTATGAATACAACATGTTTTCATTTGGGTTCCTTAGATGGCAGGAAATGAAACTTTAGTGTTATAAATTCTCCTTTTCAGTTGATATTTCAGTTTAATATCAGCTGATACTAATTTAGTGATTATTCTTAATGGTATGGTATATCATAAATAGTCAGAAACATTTCTTTTTTACTTCAAATTCCCACTTTCCAGTAGCAAGTGAACTGGCACTACGAATTTTGGGGTTTTATGTCTATGCAGAATAGAGGACTGGACAGATGGAATTTTAACAGAGGGATTCTGCTGATATACCTTAATTGTGTTCTTATCTTCACAAAAATCGATCTGAAAATAATTTCTTTTTCTCACAGTAAGAGCCTCTTCCAGACACCTACTTATAAACCACATTCCTGCCTTCTGTTCCATCCTCTTGGCATCAAGCTCTAAAACTAAAACCCTAGAGATTAAAATGCTACCTGTAAAGTTGGCTGACATCCTACTCTGATCAAACAGAGGTAAATATTTTCTTTTTCCTAGCAACACAGCCCTTTTTCCTCATAACTCTGTAGTCACATGCCCATGGATCTCCTTGCCAGATGGATCCTGCCTTTCTGATTCTACTTTTTATCTTCATAGAAAGGTTCTGCTCTCCAACCTCTGCTCTATCTCTAGTGATCTCTTACAATCAGAAATTCATGGATGTGCCTCTCTCCATGCTCCACTTCTTCAGAAAAATGAAAACTTTCCTATACAAAAGTGCATACTCCTTTTCCCTTAAAGAAACAGGTTATGCAATGCCCCATTGTAACCCTAGTACTAGTCAGAAATGGTTATAATAAAGTATTTATGACTACATATGCTGACTTCTGATGATAAACTACTTCATCATGAGCTAATGGCTCACTTACAGTCAGTTATTCCAGTGCCAGAGTCTGCTGGCTCAAGCTGCCCTACTATGCCCTTGCATTAATTACTTTGACTAACTACAGGAGCAACTTACTCAATTTACTGACTACACTGTCCATAAACCAATATTTTCTAATTCTTCTATGTCAATAACTAGAGTCCTTCTCTCTTTAGCAGTGATAATTTTTCATTGGCTTCTATTGTTCAAACTGAGTGAAACTTCCCTTTGTTTACAGGGCCAACACAAGACACCAAGATTCAGTGATTAAGTCTTGCACATTTTTTTTCCAATAGCACTCCCACAGGGGCAATTTTTCTTCCAATTCCAAGTTTTTAACATTTGGCAATCAGTAAAACAGACAAATACTAGACACCTTTGATAGACAGAACTATCAAAATATTCACATTATTCTTCTTACATCTTTTTCTAATGTCACTGAACCATTCTTACAATTTGCAGATATGCTGTAAGAGTTCAGGTATTATTAAAAATCCTTTTTTTTTTTNATTAAGATGCAAAGTGAATCAGCCAAAGCAAATGGAGGGTGAGGTTAGAGAGCAAGATGGAGTTTAGCCAGCAGCCCCAAGTTCCCCAGCAGGTGAAGAGCTGAGAGCAAAGCAACTTTATGTTTTGCTTTTTATTCTAATAGATCTCAGCAAGACTATGAGGGAAGTAGACATCACCATTGTTTTCATTTCACAGCCTATGATCTAGTTCTTCTGACCAAAACGTTTTAGCTAGCTTCAAACTAGCACAAATCTCTTTCAAGAAGACATCCTGGTAGGGCATAAATCCTGCCAGGCAGATTTAACCTTGGCTCTCCTCCTCCTGTCGAGGTGGATCCAGGAGTGAGACAGATGAGCAAAGCCTTGAGGGCTAGGGGGCTTAGCACTACATGTCAGGTGTCTTGTGCTGCCCTCACCTTGCCTGCGTGGTCAAAGGAGGCACGAAGCTTTGAATTCATTGGCCAGAGCAATGGTGCTAGTGCCTATTGGGCAGTTTGGTTTTCAAAATCAAGTATACAAAGGGGGATGATTTAGAAACCAAGCCTCTTCTACATTCTGCCTTCCTGCACCCTGCCTTTCTGCATTCAGCACGGAGCCATCCTGCCTCTCCTCATTTGCGACTCGTTAAAGTGTTAAAGGCAGCTCACACCAGTGGCTTAGCAGCATCTTCTTCCCCTCTGCCTGAAATATTTGTATTTTACCCTGGGATCATTGTGAGTTTGAAAGCGTCTTTGATACAGGAGACTTACTCAGGGACCAAGAGTCATGAGTACATATGCTGGAGTGAATGCCAAGACTCCATAGGCATAGTCAACATTTTTCCTGTTCTCGCATTCCTGTCTTCTGAGTTCTGATTGTTTCAAGTGTTTAATTCTGTGCAATTGCTTCCTGTCGACTGAAAATCCAAAGAACCTCATGGAATTTTCCCAGTTTTTTACTATTAATAACAAAAATAATATTCATACAGAAATTAATAGTTATATTTCATAAATATTATTAATTTCCAGTAAAGAGGTTACTGTTGTATTCACTCCAAGTGTCAGTAGCCTCCTTGATCTGTCAGTTACAAAAGGAAGAGGACTAGTGAGGAAGTCAGACATGCCCCCAGCATTATTAATTTTAATGCCAGTACACCTATAGGTCCACATATATGTCTCAGGAAATAAATTCTTTCCATCTACTGCTTTTATATTACAGTTTCCATTTTCTGCCACCACTAACAAATTTCTAAAATTCCCACTTATTTTCTGTAGTTTACCTCAGGCTGCAGCATTTTGGTCTTGCAAGACCAGAGATTTAAATAGTCTTTTTAGTATGTCTTGGAGTAGACTGAAAACATCACCTCTCTGCCAGATGCATTATACTTTAGTCTCCCAGGTCCAGAGTTGGTGACTACCTTTCTCCACTTTTAATTAGTATAATTGCTTACCTCTGTGCTTCACCAGTTCCTGCTGGCAGAATCCAGAGAAGGAAATGATACAGTATTGCTTCTATCACTACAAGGTAGCAAAGGCAATGTTTCACATGTGTTTGAGAGACTATCTGAAATGGACCAGAATTCTAATTTCTGCTATCTCAATTGCATTATCTTCCTTACATGTAATTCCCTTTAGGTTTTAAGATAATCACATTGAGTAAGAGTCTGTGTGGTAACACAGCATAGATCGCTTAGTATAGGAGGATTAAGTAGTCATTCAGCAACTTGGTTGTCCTGAAGGTGACAGAGCCTAATTAGAATAAGGACCCAAGGCTTTCTAAGTGTAATAGAAGGGTAATAAATGCAAGATTATCTTGTTCCAAAATTATTTATCAATTTTGATATTCAGAACTTTTGCCACCCCTAAACACTACTTTTAATAATCAGTTCTTTGCATGGTCAGGAAAATATTATACTAAACCATGGCACTAAGTGCTGCATCCAGCCTCTTCTTAAATACCTGCAGGGATGGCAACGCCACCACCTCCCTGGGCAGCCCATTCTAATGGCCAATAACTCTCTCTGTGAAGAACTTCTTCCTAACATCCAGCCTAAACCTGCCCTGGCACAGCGTGAGACTGTGTCCTCTTATTCTGCGACTGGGTGCCTGGGAGAAGGGACCAACCCCTGCCTGGCTACAACCTCCTTTCAGGTAGTTGTAGAGTGCAGTAAAGTCTTCCCTGAGCTTTCTCTTCTCCCATCTAAACAACCCCAGCTCCCTCAGCTGCTCCTTGTACAGCTGTGCTCCAGCCCCCTCACCAGCCTCGTTGCCCTTCTCTGGACATGTTCAAGCACCTCAACATCTTAAATGGAGTGGCCCAGAACTGGACACAGTACTCAAGGTCTGGCCTAACCAGCACTTTCAGTAGAGCTCCAGTCCTCTGCCTAACACCCCTTGCAGTTCAATTTCCCCTGAAGCAGCACACCACATACATTGCAAAGGAGATTTCAGCAGGTAACACCTGTACCTAAGCTGTGAGAACATTTCCATGGCCAAATGAAGAAGAATGAATAATAAATAATGAATAATAAATGAAGAATTTGGGAATAAATTCTCTTTAGAGTAAGGAATGTAAAGAAGAGGCAGAAAATTTCAGACCTTTCTCTGTGTGATAAAAATCACAATACATTCTAAAAAGTTGTAAAGTTATCTATAGTGGAAATATTTATACTGTATTACAAACATGGGAGCCATTGTAGAAGAATAAAACCAAAGAGCACTTTACTACATTGCAGTTTTGTCACCGAGCTGCTGTTTTAGCAGGCAGTAGATATGATAGCTGCCTTGCATCATCATGCAGCCCACAGTTTTGTGAGTCCATAGTGTTCTGGAAGTAAGCCAGGCAATAAAATAATGAGAGATTTGGACATGAGTCAGAAATGAATTATCTTGAATATTAAAGAATAAATTAAAAAATAGAATTGACCATGCTAGAATAAAAATCACAAGCTTTTAGAAATTACTGCTCATTTTTCTCATACTGCAGGTGGAAAGATATTGTAGAACCTAAAGCCAAATGGCCCTATTTCTAGAGATCCTGAGCAGCTGGAGTGGTTTCTACTCAGTTTATGTACTATTTCTTTCCTTGTGAAAGAAATCATTTCCAACATTACTGTCTGTCATCTCTCAGAGTGTTATGACTACAAGCTCTCAAAAATCTTATGAAGAAATGGATTTCTGCTGGAAAAGGGTGATTGGAGGGGAGGGGGGGAAGTGAAGGTGAACATGAAGGTGCAGATTTTGCAAATTTAATACAGCTTCTCTTCTGGGAATCTGGGCCAGAACACTACAGCTTTGCAGTAGATCTAGTTTGTAAACAAACATTTATAACGCTTCAGTCAAGGAAGCAGAAGCCTTAAAAAAAAAAAAATCCCACTGAGAGTCAAAGAATTCAGGGTCAGCCCTTGGCATTTAGTTTGTCTAGAGTCTCTGTCACAAAAATGTGATCTTAGAAGTCTTTCTGTTCCAAGATATTAAACAAAGACCTCCAAAACTCTCAGGCCTAACAAGACTGTTATTTCTAACTCTGTAATCACAAGGTCAAATTATTTAGGTGCACTGCTGCCTTTTGGAGAGAGAAGTTTCACCTAAAATGAGAAGAGTCACACAGGTTTTGTTTATAATCTCTTGGAGAACACAGGGAACACTTTTCATGTCACAAAATTAAATTTGCAGAGTATTAGTTACAAGCCTGTTACCTCATGATTCTGGATTTTTAACTCTGGACCAGACATTAAGTGGACAAAAAAGTGGAAAGAAAGATAAGAATCAAAACCAGATTTAGATTGCAAGATCCTTAAGGACAACTGTTTTTGTAGAGCTACTTGGAACTCCTCAAATACATTAAAATAACCTTAATGCATCAGAATGGAGTTAGACTCCCAGACAACGGTTTCTGTAGAGCTATTTGGAACTTCTCAAATACATTAAAATAACGTTAATACATCAGAATGGAGTTCAGCCTGGATGTTAGGAAGAAGTTCTTCACAGCAAGAGAGATTGGCATTGGAATGGGCTGCCTGGGAAGGTGGTGGAGTCCCCATCCCTGGAGGTGTTTAAAAGGAGGCTGCATGAGGCACTTAGTGCCATGGGTTAGTTAATGAGAAGGGCTAGGTGCTAGGTTGGACTTGGTGATCTCAGAGGTCTTTTCCAACCTGCTTCACTCTCTGATTCTGTGAGTTAGACTCCCAGGAAGCCTGCTTAAGCTGATTTATGAGGCATAGAAAATAAATATTTGTGTCTTTATACCTACTTTTCCTTTAAAGAGAAATCATATTTTTAAGAATTCACACTCAAAATAGTAAATTATGTGTTACATTCAGTTCCACTTCAATGAGGGGAAAAACTTTTCTGGATTTAAGACATAAAAGATTGTGCAATGTTAGGATTACCTATGAGAAAAAGGCAAAAAATACCCTGCTACTTCTTCCCCTAATCTACATTGCCCAAAAGAATAAAAGGCTCATAATTTAACTTTCCTTCCAGAAACATTCTAAAGCTTGCTCTGCTTTACCTCATCTACTTGATCAAAACTGTTTGCTCAAAAAAAAGCAAAGGTTACTGATTCCTAAAACCTTCTCTCTACAAAAGGATCAAAAAAGCTTCCAATGACAGAAAGCAGCTCACTATTGATTCTTATCACTGCATTCACATTTACACTGAGAGTGATCAGAGAAATGGAGACCCTGCCGATCTTGTAAACTTCCCAGGACATGTGGCTGGGAGAACCATGTGTGCAGTGCATGGGTACCTGTGCATCAGAGACCCTTAAAACCACAACATAATAAATAAATAAATTGGACCATACATAGCCTAAGTAGGAGAAAATAATGCCTTTTACATACATTTTGGTGAGAAGTCCTCAGGATGCCTTTCTGAAAGCAGTTTAAAATGTTACCTGTGAACTTTTCTTCCCCCTGTTTCTCAGTAGTTGGCAGGGATTGGTTGGGCTTTATATAGCACTATGCATGCAAACCAGTTACAGGATTGTTATTAGCACTAGAAAATCACCTGCCGTTAAGCTGCAGACTGTCGATGCAAATTTACCATGCTCATAAATGGAAAGCTTGAGAGGAGTACAGAACGTCCCTACAGCTACAGCTCAGAATATTAATCAGTTTGAAATATATTTAGAGTGGATGAGCTGGGATTAATAACGTTGCAGAGATAATAGATCTTTCTTCTTCAGATAATCAATCCAGGTTTTACTTTATTACTGTTTTATAGCTGTGTGGTGGACCATGTGAAACAAATGGGAGGTTCTGAAATTTCTAAGTGAACATCTTGGCCCACATTTCAAGACCTCTCATCTCAAGCAGTATTTGTGATCCCAGATGAAATGTGAAAGCCTGAGAAAGGAAAAACAGTCCAGGATGGGATTTTCAAATTGCCCAGGGCACTGGCTCAGACTCAGAAAGCCCCTTTTACCCTCCTACCCAAATTAGGGATAGAGCAAGGTTTTTCTTCCTCACCACCCTAGCACTGCCAAATTCTCCACTGAATATCAATATGACCCCAGCAGGAAAGGCCAAGAGGAGGGGCACCTCCTAGGAAAATGAAATACAGACATCTACAAACATCTATTTGTGTGCAAAAGGTGACCTACTATGCCAGATTTCCTGATATGGACAGTCTGCACATGAGATCATAGGGCTTATGCCCTCTCTTTCTTTGCTCAACTGAAAAGCAAGGCCATGGGCTAAGAGAAGGTGGTACAAAACACAGTTCAGCACTACAGCTGAACTATGGCATTCTTGTCTCAAAGGCTGAAATCCAGCTCCATCATCTTTTCCCATATTTTGGCTAAGTTTCTCACACAGCCTGGCTCTAACACCCACAGAAAGCCACTACAACTCCTTGAACGTAAGTGCTATTCATTAGGGCAGAAAGCAGTCTATTTTTTTTTTCAAAGTTTGATTTCTATGGTGTTAGCAAGCAAAGTGGGTCCTCAAAAATAGGATCAGAAGATCACTAGAGATGACGGAAGGACAGTAGAGGAAAATATATTTTGGACTAAGAGCATAGCTTAGCAGCCTTAAGAAACCTTCCCCTAAATCCTTTTATAGGTCAGAGTCCAAGACTAAAAACACCCCACTTCTCTGTGTCCATCTAAAGCTAGGCAACTCTTGAACCAGCATGTTCACACTTTATGGTCCCTCCATAATGTGCTTAACTTAGCGTTCCTGAATCTCCTGCAGGCACTAGGGCACACATACATTCTAACAGCAGCTTTGCCATACCCCAGACTCAGATCTCTACAGGCAGTTACATGGTTGCCTCCCACTGTTTTCAATTAAGAAGTCAGGAACTTAAATATCTCTGAAAATTTCATCCTGTAAGTCCTCTTTTTGTAACCTCAGCCCCTCAGGTTTCAGTTCCTATGCCAGAAACTATCATTTTTAGTTACAAAAGGCTTACATTCAGACCTTACTGATGGCACATACACAAGGTCTCAACTTCTGAGAGAAGTAATTTTGAAATAAGAGATAAATATGCCACAGCTCCTATTCAGCATGGTTCCCAGCTTATTTTACTGCTGACTATCAGCCTAAAATAAGATTTTATACAACTCAACCTAAAATTGGAAGTTTATCATAGAACTGCTGATAGACTCTTTGTAATATGCTATATGCTAATGCTTTGAAAAGTCCTTATTTGCAATCTATTTTTTTTGAAAGGCAACAGAGAAGACTGAAACATGACCACTAACACAGTCTTTTCAGCATGAAAATATCATAGACTATTTCCACATATATATATATATATTACCTGAGGGTACTTCACCTTTCAGTTGCTAGTAAAAAAGTTGCTATCTTCATTAAAAAATTGCCTCAAGGAACTTGAAAAAAGTTGAATTCTTCTGTTAATGAGATTTTAATCACAAAATTGTCTGGGTTAGAAAGGACTCCAAGGATTATCTAGTTCCAGCCCCTCTACCATGGGCTCCTTCCACTAGATCAGATTGCACAGCGCCATATCCAGCCTGGCCCTAACAGCATCCAGGGATGGGGCTTCCATCACCTCCCTGGGTAACTTGTTTCAGTGTCTCACCACCCTTATTGTGAAGAACTTCTTCCTAATGTCTAATCTAAATCTTCCCTCCTCTAGCTTGGATCCATTTCCCTTAGTCCTATCAGCACCTGACACTCTAAAAAGTCCCTCACCAGATTTCTTGTAGGCCCCCTTCAGATATTGGAAGGCCACAATAAGGTCTCCTTGGAGCCTTCTCTTCTCCAAACTGAACAACCCCACAAGCTAACCAGTCAAGATGAGGGAATTACAGAAGGGTTGTAATTTTTTTTTCTGTTTTCTAACCATTGTTATACTGCAATGGAGTAACCACGACACCACAAATACAATTGTTGTTTTTCATGGGTTTGTAGTTTGTATGGCTAAATTCAACCTAATTCTTTGCAGATCTGTAGCTCTGGTAACATCCCTTTCTTCTATAACAAAACTAAAATCTTCCTGTAATGAAGCATAAATTGTGTCAGACATCTCTGAATAGAGAATTCTTTTATTCTTCACTGAAGCCTTTAGATAAAGCTTACAAATATTTGCTAGGTTTGTGGAAATCATCAGGCTACTGAATGTAAATGAGCAGCAATGAAAATCCTTGGTTTAAGAGAATTTCTGTGCACCTATACAGTATTATTGAGCTTTGTGACAAAAATCTTTTAAAATTAAAATAGTATTTCCAGTGCATAAGCTGGTTACATTTGCATTATTAAATATTTTCAAGCAAAAAAAAATTGATATAAAGAGACAGGTGTTCTGGGATATTTCTGGGTATTGAGAGATACCTCACTCTTAAAATAGGATTTTACTTGGTGGGGAATTTTATTTGGTTGCTACCAACCAAAGTCCTGACTGAACATTGTAAGTGTGTATATTAGTAAGCACAGATGTTAAAAAGTGTTATGAGGTATGTTTAAGACACATTTACAGTTGAAAAATCCACAAACAGGGGGAAAGGCATCTGGCATATGCCAAAATATCAGGACTAAAGCATTCTACAAAAATGCCATTTTAGAATAAAAGAAAGGGGGGAAAAAAACTGGTCCTCACTCTACTGTAGCACACCTGCTTCACATGAGCTTATCATGACCTATCACTACTTCTCATTCAAGTGTTTCATGTAGAGAGGTGCTACAACATCCATAAAAGATGTGAATCTGCCTGTTAAGATCGATATTTTGAGGACTACTCAACTTCAAATCACATTGATATTGACATCTCTAGTATTTCAGAGGACAAGAAGATGAAAAACTCAGGTTTGTTAAACTCCTCAGAAAAATGCACCAGGCTCAAGAAGGAAGATAGAAGCATGTAGGTGTGGCCTGCTGTGGGTAGAATCATAGAATTAACCAGGTTGGAAGAGACCTCCAAGATTATCCAGTCCAACCTAGCACCCAGCCTTAGCCAATCAACTACACTATGGCACTAAATGCCTTGTCCAGGCTTGAACACCTCCAGGGATGGCGACTCCACCACCTCCCTGGGCAGCCCATTCCAATGACAAATCACTCTCTCTGGCAAGAAGTTCCTCCTAACAACCATCCTAGACCTCCCCTAGCACAATTTGAGATTGTATCCCCTTGTTCCGTTGCTGGTTGCCTGAGAGAACAACCTCCACCTGGCTACAGCCTCCCTTCAGGTAGTTGTAGACAGCAATGAGATCACCCCTGAGCCTCCTCTTCTCCAGGCTAAACAACCCCAGCTCCCTCAGCTCCTCCTCATAGGGCTGTGTTCCAGGCCTCTCACCAGCTCTGTCACCCTTCTCTGGACACATTCCAGTACCTCAACATTTCTCTTGAATTGATGATTTTCAGTGACTGTGAGGTATTCTCACTGACTGTAAGTAGACAATAATTCTTACATGGCACCTATCACAGCCACCTTCAAAAACCAGTGGGAATCCCAACACTCACCTCAGTTACAGTAAGAAAAGAAATAATATTGTATTATATTTAACAATCAAGAGAGGAGGAGAAAGCAACTTTTCTTTAAACTACTTTAGACAGTTACAGCTTTTACATGCTTTTAGTCCCATATCCTCTCAACTCTTGCCTTAGCAATTTTAAAAACCAAATAAATGTTACCACAAAATAAAGAACCCCACATGCTAATTACACACATCATTTGTGAGGAAACTGAATTGCTGTGATCAGTGACAAGCAATGCATGATACGGTATTTGTTCAGAACAAGTCTAGAAGTGAAAGCTAAAAGCAAAAGTAACATTTCTCTTTGAACTCATAGATTGCTTGTTTAATTAGAAATTAACTGGCAGATGCAGTAGAAGCTCGCTGCCTCGAAGGGATCAGAAAGGACTTCAGATCTCTTCAGAGAACATTTACAACTGCAGATCAAATTGTAGCCTAAACATAAAGGAGCAGCAGTAGCCTTCTTCAGTCTGAACAAAAATCCAGCTCCACGACAGTACTAAAGCTTTTTAGGTGTCTTGATTTAATAACCTCTCTTACACCAAAAGTAAAAATGAATAATAATTAGCTACTAATATTTACTAGGTACTCTAATATGTAACTTTCAGAGAAGTTTAGAAATAAGGCAAGTGGTATTTGCTGGTTTTACTGAAAGCTACAGCACAGAGAGCAGCAGCATGTTACCCAAGGTCAAGAGAGTTGGCAACAGAGCTGGAACAGCAATGCCCAGTTGAGAGCAATATTCAATGCTCCCCTAACCCAGAAGGCAATCAGAAGAGAGACACCGCTGCTCCTGGAGAACCCCTTTGCCCTGAGAAGCTGTTTGCACCTCTGAAGACACTCTTCAACAGCTAATCTGGAGGCCATGCAACAAGGAATCAAAATCAAACAGCACATTTAAAGTTCTTATCCTGAGCACCTAAGTAAAGAAAGCAATAAACCTTTTTCACTGCATCTCCATTTTCCCTTTATACTCCTCTACAGATGGACCCCCTTTACCATTCTCCACCTCATTTAATGTATGTGCATCATCCAAAAAACAATATAACCCAAGCATGGAAATAGTTTTTCATAAACTACATAAAATCAGCCTCTCTTGAAGATGGCACTGTGTTTCCAGTGTCTGGTTTCTCCACTCCCATGCACGTTACAGATAGCCTAAAATGGCACAGGGACTCTGTTGGGTATGATTTATTGCCTTGATTTATTGAACTGAGCAATGACAGAGCTCCCACTTGACAAGTTTTCGTTTCTTCACGGGAAGTAATTAGCCTTCATATTGCCAAAGGGCTCTTCAGCTGCCCTGTCAATGCTGTTCCAACCTAATGAAAATACACCATCTTATCATAGTAAGACATTTACATTATTCACATATTGCTTTCCAGCAGCCTCTCATTAGCTCCAGCCTGCTTAACTTTGCTGGTTTATTTGTGGCAACAGAAAGGAAAAAATACAATTCTCCAGGAGGAAAGGAATCATTCAGCAGCAGCCTTGCCTTGCTCTGGGTTAGAACAAGGTCTTCCAATACCCCCATGCCAATGGTTTTCAGGAGAGTTGTCTCAGTTCTAGCTTAAATTTCCCAGAGACTCAAATATAGGTAACAGAACCAACAACGATTTATAGGGTGCCTTTCCCTCTTCTCCTCCCCCCCCTTTTTTTTTAAAGAAAGAGAATCAGATGCAGAGAGAAAAAGGTAAAACACACCCAAATAGTCTCACTTTGATTTGGAGGTTAAAAGAGAAAACTTTAACAATAAATAAAGGGTATTTGGGGTAGGGGAGTTACAAAGAGGTGTAGGGAAAAGAAAGCAAGATACAAAATACACAAATACAACCAGATTGATGGCAATGGTTTTGTCCGCCTCATGGATTGATGGCCGCGTGGTAAAACAAAGCATAGCAGGAACAGGAGGGTGGTACTGGCAAGCAGGGAGGCAGGGCAAGAGCAAGTAAAACAGGAAGCTTCTCTGTTTTTATAGGGGCTAGACAGGAAATGGGAGTGGGCTAAACACTACACCTGCAATAATGTTCAGGCCCACCCCCAGGGAGGAGTCAGGAGGACCTGGAATTAGGGTCAAGACGACTCCATCAGGAAGGTTAACCCTTTACAAGAGTGTAAAGAGAGCACACATTTTTGGCTATATATTTACTCTAACCTTCACAAGGCTGCATCTTGTCATTAAGCACAGCTCCAAATAACAGGTTGTGTTATAATCCATACCTCATCACAGTCATAATCTCCCTCCTACCTTTTCCTCCTGACAGGTAGTTTACAGTTACCTGATCCCGATACCAAGCTCTTCTGCCAAACCACCAGTGCTTTAGCCAGCAAATAAAATCAGCAACCACATCCCTGCCTGTTCTGCAAGTACCTGGGGAGAGGATACCTGTCAGCAGTTCAACAGCCTTGCTAACTCTTTCAGGTTGGGACCAGATCCTTTAAGCAGGCAGCCCAACTGGGATGGGAGAGCAGCTGTGAGGGCATGCAGTGCAAGTCACAGTGCTGCCAGATTTATACAGAGGAAGAGGATCTGTTAAGTAATCGTGCCTTGTCCAACGTGCTGCTTACTTTGCCTACCAGAGATCTGCAAACTACAAGTGCCTCAATATCTTAGGACATATCATGCACAAACCTGCCCAAACCAACTTTAGTATAGTCAGTGTATCTTTCAAGAGCAATTGAATAGCAACAAGATCTTCAGCAAAGCTATACAAGACCATCTGGGTCTGCTGGTTAGTCAAAATTTGTGTGCAAGAAAAAGCATATAGTGGGAGTGAACAGACAAACTGCCACAAACCATACACAGGCTCTTTTATAAACATCCTGGAGTTATACCAGATTATTTCAGTATTCTTTTTTTCAGCATTCCAATCCACCACCTAGGATTAAATTAGAGTACACCAAAGCTTTTCTTTTGTCACGTTTTCCTCACCTTGCAATAAATTTTGTTATTGTTTCTGGAACAAGAAACTGTTTTTCATCCACACAGGACTGGGACTGCCAGAGAGAGCAATTAGTAAGCAAAGCATTATCAGGAAGAAAACTACGTAGCAAATAGATTCAGTCTACAACTGGGAGAGAGAGGTAAATCCCACTAGGAAAGAAGCTCAAACTAGCACAAGCACCTCTCAAAGAACATTGCTCCATGAATTGTCTTTTTTGCAGAAGCTATCTTGTTAACTGTGGAGTATTTTGTGTGTTTGCATTCAAGAAGCAGCTAACTCACATCTGGACTGCTGGAGCCTTGCTTGGTTTAGGACTAACCCTATGTGAATGCAAAAGGGTGAAATAAGGAATAAACCCCTCACTGTCATGCTATTCTGTGGCTTTCCTCAGACCTTGCATTCTCCAGGAGATATAAGGAAAGGAAAGCAAATCTCACTGCCCTCTGCTTAATGATACCAGAGACAGAGAGTTGGGAAAGCACACATTGAGTCTCTGATATCCCACTGGATTGCACAGCTGGGAAATACAGTGTGTAATATTCACAAACTGGGCATATTGCTCCCAACACATTCCCCAGCTCAAATGAAACATAACAGAAAAAAAAAAAAACATTGCTCCATGAATACCACATACCCACAGATGCTCTGGGGATGACAAATACACACATAGGCCTAATTCTGCTTTTCTAGTTCTGCCTTCCACCATTCAAAGAAAGAATGTCTCATCATCAACCAGTTTGTTACTCTTTTGTCCTGTTTCAGTTTTCAAGACAAACAATTCCCTGATGTAAGAAGAGCAGAGCCCAAAATGGATATGGTCTTCTGTCTGGCTGTTTCTTTTCACTGATACTGCCTTTCATACTAGAGTTGTATCTTCCTTGCAATCTGCAAAGCACCTAGAACATTTTCTATTGCATGCTTTTAAAAATATGAAATAGTTACAAACATTGCTTGGGGAGTGGAGAGTAACAAAACCCAAGCTATTCTACAGCCATATATTATGATGTCCCCCCCTCCTAAAAAAAGTGCTGATTACATTTATGCTATACAGTTTAATTCTTGCTATTCCAATTGTGAAACACTAGATACTTCACCTTGAGCTCATTTTGTGAGGTAACACTAATACCTTAGGAGGGTCTTTAGTCACAGCTCCTTGCTTATTTCAGATGTTCCCCCATGACAGTGATATTATGCATACAAGCACCTTGGAAACAGACAGAAAGCAGATTTTTGGGCTTGTAATGTGAAGGACAAAGGTTGCAGCTAAACGAAGTTGTGGTGACCCAAGGGAATATGCTATATTTCTTCTAATTGCTCTTTCCCTATTCAATTTGAGTGTTCAGTAACAAAAGCCTACTGAAATTTCACAGTAGGGAGAAGGGTAAGAAGAGAAAAATAATCACTTTCTGTAGGCTTTCTTCAAGCTTTCTCAAGCCCTGAAGGATACTCAGTGATGACACTGTTGAAAGGAGCAAAAGTAGGTCCTGCTTTTCCACTTCAAATTTTGATCAGGGAAAGAGAAATATGCTGAATTTGCTTAACACTTAAATCCTAAATACAAAAAGTTTAAAAATCAAGTCTGAGAGCTATGAGAAAAATAAATTAATCTGTAAGAATTTTAGTAACAGAAGAAAATCTACCTTCTCTGCTTCTCTTTGATCACCTTATCCATTTCATTTCAATCTTGCTGTGGGTCACGAAAACTTCTACACCACTTCTTTAAGCAGAAACTTTCTCATAGGCTGAGAGCTGTATAGCAGATAAAAAGGCGTTCCAAAGATGTGGGGGATTTGCAGTCTCGTTGCCCCTTTTCCTATCACTACAGGCCTTGTAAACAGTCTCTCTCCATCCTTTTAGGCCCCATTCAGGTACTGGAAGGCTGCTATTAGGTCTCCCCAGAACCTTCTTCAGGCTGAACAACCCTATCTCCCTTAATCTGTTCTCCTAGAAGAGGTGTTCCATGCCCCCTGATAATTTTTGTGTCCCTCCTCTGGACTTGCTCCAAGTCGTTCCTGTGTTGAGGGCTCCAAAGCTGGAGGCAGTACTCCAGGTGAGGTCGAGAGAGGCGAGGCAGAATCACCTCTCTCAATCTGCTGGCCATCTTCTTTTGATAAAGCCCAGGGTGACAGAGCACTGAAACAGGCTGCCCAGAGATATTTTGTCTCCTCATCTGGAGACTTTCAAAACTCCCCTGAATGAGTTTCTGTTTGGCCTGCCCTAGATGATCCTGCTCTGGCAGGAGATTGAACTAGAAGACTTCTAGAGGTCCCTTCCAATCTCTAACATTCTGTGATTCTGTGACACAGCTGCAAACCTTGATATATCCAGAACACCAACCAGAAGATCTAAAGGAAAACTCACTACTACAAGAATAACTCCCAGATTCTCTGCATGGATCTGTAACAGAAAGTGCACCAGGGGAGTAAAAATGCAAGAGACAGTAGCAACTGTTGCTGTATGACATAGTAATATGAGACTAGAAAGTGTGGGGATAACATACCTTCTTTTTCTTGCAATATATTTGTTTAATTACATAAATTTTCATCAGAAAAACAAGAGGATAAGCACTCTTCTCAGCAATGTTTGGGTTGCAAGACTTAAGAACAGAAACAAGATACATTAGTAATACAGCACTGGATAAGATTAACATCATTTCAAAAAGATCAGCTGATCTCACTTGCACTTCCTCAAAAGAGCCACATATGTGTGGGAATGCAAAGTGAAGAAGGATAGTAACAGGCGGATGCTGACCTTGGTTCCCACCAGCTGCTGGCTACCTTATCTCAGAAGGGATCGAAAATGGACACCTCGTTAATGAGGAAAACAAGGCCTGGTTTATGCTGATGGAGTGGGTTGTCCTTGACTAATTATGCTAACGTGTAGGCGTGTGCTTTATGCCCTGAGGGTATATATTGAGAGCCAAAATGATCAGTAAAGGTCTCTGGCATAATTCACATTGAATCATCTGGAGTCCTTGTGGCATCTCCTTGATCACACTGATCTGTGGGGCCTTGACCACATTTCCCGCAGCAAGCTAAACAGATTTCTGCAACACATATGTATCAAAAGGCCCTTATTATCTCAGGAGAAATAAAACTAATAGAGATCTTATATAATTTATTAAAATTAACCATAATTAGTATGATATTATCCATTGATTCTTGTAATCTGTTCCAGTGAGACGAAGAAACAAGTGCAAAAGGGCGTTTTCCTTAGATGTTTCTGCATTATAATTTTCTAATTGATATTGATTTCCTACTAAATGCAGAACAATCACATAGATCCAGCTGCTCCTGTGAGATTCCACAGCCTTCTGCTTTCTGTAGGTCTTTTAACAGCACATTTGTGTCAAATCTAAAATGTCACTGCTTCAAAGTGCTAACAGCAAAAGGAGAAGTAACGCTGGAACTAAAAAAGCAGGGCTCACTTAGACATGTTGATTTATTATTTACAAAGCCAGTTTGGGGGGTTTCTTCTCTTAAAAAGGCTATGCCTGCAATCCTTGGTAAGTCATTTTAAGATAGACCTGAAGAATGAATTTTAGTTCTGCCTAATTTTCAATTGAGCAATGCACAACCACATACAGTCCTCAGAAGCAGCACTCAGCTGCCACTCCACAGACTCTTAACCTTTTTACATTGAAAAGCTTTTTACCAAAGATAAACAACCATTTAAAAATGTCATTTCCTGGGAGTCTTCAGGAACAACCTACTTCACCTTGCTCTCCTGTAAACCACTGTCTACAGAATTTTTGCACAAATATATATATAGTATACATAGTCAAGGGAAAAGGCAGTAAAATCCAGCTTTCTGTCCTACAAAAGCACCTGCCCTAGGCTGGAAATCAGCAACTGTCTACAACTACCTGAAAGGATGTTGTGGAGAAGTTGGTGCTGATCTCTTCTCATAGGCAATTAGTGATAGAACAAGAGGGAATGGCCTCAAGCTGTGACTGGATAGGTTTAGACTGCACATTAGGAAGAATTTTTTTCATTTCAAGAGTGGTTAGGCACTGGAATGGGCTGGCCAGGGAGCTGGTTGAGTCAGCAACCCTGGATGTGTTTAAAAGTCCCTTGGATGTGGTGCTTGGGCATATGGTTTAGGTGAGAACCTTGTAGAATAGGGATATTGGTTGGACTTGGTGATCCTGAAGGTCTCTGTGCAGTGTATCTTTAATTTTGCCATGAAACATAAATTTGCATCTTCCACTAACAGTGGTTTTCTTCTTCTATCTCAGCTCCCCCAGTAACTTGCACTCTAGGAGATATAGTCTCTTCAGCAAGTGCAGTTGTCAGTGGAGGTGTGAATTCATGGTTCCTATAACCTGGCTTACATTTCTCAACAGCTAGCTACTGGTTAAACAGAGGGCACCTTCTTCAGATGGATTTTGAAGGACCTCTGTGTTGCAGTTAGGGTCTGGCAATCTGAGGATGGCGTGCTGTCACGGAAAGATAGGGTCCCTCTCTGTGCTCTCTAGGATCTCTCTATGATTCCTTTGTTATACTTAGCTTCCTGTCTGTGATGCAAGCAGAAGGAAGTGACGTTGCTACCTATCCTATATAATCCCATGCTACAGGTTACTAAACGCCATTTTGCTGTCCACCACATTGGTGTTTGCATGCTGATGACCACCTGCTGCCATTACTGAACCAGGGCATTGTGGCAGAGTGGCCACACCTCTGCTTGGTTGTTTCAGCACTATTTCAGGCAAAAGGCTGTGATCCTCAAGCAAAAGCAGCTGTCTCCCTACTGACCTCTGGCAGATATCTTCTGTAGCCCTTCTCCACCTTCTTCTTGGGCTAAAACAAAGGCAACAGTGTTCCTGTGTACTCTCCCCTTTCACCTGCTGAGATCTGTGAGGAAATGTCAGGCCTTCTCCATGCTTCTGACAGAGACAATAGATACCTATTTTAGTTTAGATCACAAATCCCAGACAAAGTGAGTGGCAGTAATTTTAAAGCCACTGCAACTTAATGGCAAAGCTGAGCATAACAGTACAGTTAGGCAAATACTACTCAGGACAAAACAACTGAATAGACATAGGTACATGTGACTCTAAAATTCACAAAACTATTAATCTGACAACAAACTAGACTGCATAGCACAGCTAATATATACATCTGAAAATATCTTAAGAAGCAGTATTAAAGAAAGTGAGTCTAAACATAAAACTGGTTTAAGATGAGAGCATCCATCTAGGCAAGGATGAAGGGCCAGGAACTGTACTATTTCATTACATGGTTTCCTGCACTATGAGATGCTAAATGATGGAGAAAACCTGTTACTCATTACAATGCTCCACGCAGACATTTGTGGAAAGATAGTGTAACAGAGGGGTAATTCATTAATGTGAGATATAATTTTTAATTAATATTGTTTATTAATTTTGATATTCAGGAGTCTTGCCCCTCTGACCACTAGTTTTAATAATAATCAGTTATTCACATGGTCATGGAAACATTATACAGAGGAATAACTAGATCTAGAAATAACTAGCAAAAATATAGAAACATTAATTGAACTGGAAGAGAAGGTTCCTGTGGTCGATATACCGCTTGTGGTCAATATACCACTTGCCCACTAGATGGACTCAGGAAGCTCCTTTCTGCTTATGGCAGAAGGCAATGGTGAATTATAAAAGGCTTTAAGTATTTACTCACAAAAATTATCTCCTGACTTGCAGGGCTAGGTACGCTTTCAGGGAATTCTGCCAATGTCTTGTCAGCTGCTGAGGCTTCTGATTCTTCCCAGGCTTTACAGGCTGCTGGGGAAAGGAGGCAGGCTACCTCTGACCTGGTCCTAGTTTCTCCAGATGATCTGTGTCTCCGGGACTTCCTGTCTTCTCAGGAGACTTTCAGGTGTAGGCAGGATGTCTTGCCATGTGCACTTAGCACAAATGTCAACGCCGGCCATGCAGGCTGATCATGTGGAGGCAGTTAGAACCTGTTCCTGATAAACTCGAGGCAGGGGAGTTTCCAGGCAGTTCAGGATGCAATAAGGCAGAACACTGCCAGAAGCAGAGAGCAATAGCAGCAGGCAGCAGCAGGCATGAATACAACAGCCGAGCACATTGTGTTACATGCTTATCTCTTTTTATCAATACAGCCTGAGGCTAATGGGCCTTTGGACACAGAATAGTGAATCAGAATGGCAGTTAGCCAATCTTGACCATGTTATGTGAAACCATTGGCTTGCTTTACCCAAATTTGGGTAAAACACAGGCTTTGCACAAGGCAGGCACAAGCTAAGCCTGTGTACCTTGTTTACCACAGGACAGAAACAAGTCTGGGCAGGCCAGAGTCCTCAGACCCAATGACTCCAGGCTCTCTGTCCTCTTTCCTGTGGTTGCTTCTCCCCATAGCAGGAGAGAGAGCAGAAGAACATATCTGGGCAAGCCAGGACATGTATAAGCCTATTTTGGCCTATTTAGGCATACCACAACAGATAGCCACAGCTTTACTGACTTCAGTAGTCATAACACAACTTAAGAGAGTGGGGAAAACAATGTTAGAAGACAAAAGCCTAGGGTCCAGCTTTTGCTCAGCTACAGCTATCTTTTCTTTTAGCTGAACTGCAAGGTGTGTGTATACTATCAACATAGAGAAGGTGAAGAATGTGAATATAGGCAGCTAATGTGAGAGACCTTAATCTACAAGATTGTGTTGATGGACTAATCTTTAAAGGGTGGAATACAAAGTTTCCCACTAAAATTATAACAGTAGTAATGAAGAATACAAAAACCTGAGGACCAGGAAGAATAGAGATGGAAGAATGCAAATATGTTAATTCATGCCTGGACTGTAACAGTAGGAACTGTATCTAAAAAGTTTAATTCCAAGGGTTAAAAAAACCCTAAACCACAACCAACTTTAAAGAGAAGTTTAAAAAGAAAGAAGTGAAAAAGAAATGTCAGTTTTCACCTTCAGATAAAAGCTACTAAGGGAAAAAAGAAGGCACAGAATGTAAAAGGGTATTTTCTTTAAAAAATGCTTTACATATTTCAATTCTTGTATTTCCCTTGGGGTTTGCATATTTCGGTCACATAGTTATCCAATTAAAATGAAAACTCTGCATTATCCTTTAGGTGAGGACAGCTGCCAGCTGCTAAGTTTTATAAAGTCTTTAATCTTGTCCATAAATATTTAACAAGAATTGGTTGGTACACAAGCCAAAGTAAAGTAAGAAATCAAAGGCATGAGCTCTGCAGTAACCTCTGTATTGTCTGAATGGAAATGAACTACTTGAACAAAATTATGATTTTTCTCTTTTTATGTTAAAATTATTATTAAAATCTATTCGAGGAACTTTTCTGATAATTTCCCCATCTTCTTCTTCTCTTGTAATGTACAGAAAAGAGGCAAAAAACTAAAAAGATCTCCAAATTGACATAAAACTTTTTTTTTCCAAAGTGAGCACAGCAAAGTACTAATCTTTGCCATTTTATCCTACATGCTTTCCATGTTAATTAGTAGTTTTCCAAGCACAGCCTTCAAGAAAGAGTAGCCTCTTTTCATGATACATCAGATATATAGAGACTGTGGTGAATATCCGTAGGCAGAAACACAGTGACAGATATAGCAAAACCACAGGCATAGCTCAACACATCAGATCTTTGCAACGTCAGCACCATCACGCTCTTACACATGGTACATCTAAACCCCACAGCAGCAGCAATGCTCATGGCCTTCCCCTTTAAACAGACATCGGTATGATGACTAAGCTAGGAGCCTAAAACACATCCAGGAGTAAGGAAGTGTCTTGTCATCTGCTCTTTCAACAGACTACATGCACCTGAGAGAAGTGACTTCAAAGACACGTCTGAGAAAATCATGAATGCAACAGCCTCTTGTCAAGCAAGAGGAAACCCCATGGCAACTCTTCCTTGGGCACAGGATAGCCTAACAGTTGCTGAACTCAGGAACTCAAAGGCTTATATTTGTCTGCAAGTTTATATCTGAAAGGCTACATGTAGTCATAGCCTTGTACCACCCAAATTTTGCAAAAAGCAGAGAAATAGTCCTATCATCTATAAAGAAAAGATAATCAATCCCCCAATCCCAGACCTCCAATTTCAGTGTCATGTCTGCAAAGGATGGGCAGCAGGAGACATGACCTCGTCCTGCAGTACTACATTCATAGTAAGGTCACAGCAAATACAAAAGCAGCATTATCATCTCTTGGTCTCAAGAGAATAAGCTCAGTAACAGGCTCCACATGTAGACCTTGCATAATTACTCACCAGGACCTTATAAATGCTTATAAATCTCTAAAGGGCCTAGTCTTCAGGATGAGCCTGGGAATCTTCTCACTGGTGGTCAGTAATAGGACAGGCTGGGTGGTGAATGGCTGAGAGCAGCCCTGAGGAAAAGGACCTGGGGGGTCTGGGTTGATGAAAAGCTCAACATGAGCCGGCAGTGTGCACATGCAGCCCAGACAGCAACCCTGTGCTGGGCTGCATCAAGACAAGTGTGGCCAGCAGGGCAAGGGAGGGGATTCTCCCCCTTTACTCTGCTCTCCTCAGACCCCACCTGGAGTACTGTGTGCAGTTCTGGAGCCCCCAGCACAAGAAGG